>ONZH01024308.1:0-92574 GCA_900303285.1 Rhinella marina
ATAAAATACTTTTGCAAGCACGCAGAACGTTCAGTACAGTAGACAAAGAAAAGGCCTTTTTTTTTATTTCTAGGTACACAGCCATGTACTAACAGGTCAGACGGTGGGGTATTTACACCACGTATATAAAATACTTTGCAAGCACGCAGAACGCTCAGTACAGTAGACAAAGAAAAGGCCTTTTTTTTTTTATTTCTAGGTAATAGCCGTGTACTAACAGGTCAGACGGTGGGTATTTACACCCACGTATATTAAAATACTTTTGCAAGCACGCAGAACGCACAGTATAGTAGACAAAGAAAAAGGCCTTTTTTTTATATTTCTAGGTACACAGCCGTGTACTAACAGGTCAGACGGTGGGTATTAACACCACGTATATAAATACTTTTGCAAGCACGCAGAACGCTCAGTACAGTAGACAAAGAAAAGGCCTTTTTTTTTTTTTTTCTAGGTACACAGCCGTGTACTAACAGGTCAGATGGTGGGTATTTACACCACGTATATAAAATACTTTTGCAAGCACGCAGAACGCACAGTATAGTAGACAAAGAAAAGGCCTTTTTTTTATATTTCTAGGTACACCAGCCGTGTACTAACAGGTCAGACGGTGGTATTTACACCACGTATATAAAATACTTTTGCAAGCACGCAGAACGCACAGTATAGTAGACAAAGAAAAGGCCTTTTTTTTATATTTCTAGGTACCACAGCCGTGTACTAACAGGTCAGACGGTGGTATTAACACCACGTATATAAAATAATTTTGCAAGCACGCAGAACGCACAGTACAGGTGCCAAATAAAATGCCTTTTTTTTTTATATTTCTAGGTTACACAGCCGCTGTACTAACAGGTCAGACGGTGGGTATTTACACCTTGGTATACAAAAAGGGTATTGCAGGCACACAGAACCCAGAACACTAGAGCCAAATAAACTGTATTTAAAAAAAAAAAAAAAGTACACAGCCGTATACTGCCAGAAGATCAGATGGTGCATATACACTACTAGGTATATAACAGGGTTTTGCGGCCAAAAAAGAACGCAGAACAGTAGTGCCAAATATAGTTTGGTATGTAGCAAGAGCACCTAATACCACCACTAATGCCTCTCTCTGTCCCTACTCCAGCAGCTATCCCTGAATACAGCAGCCGTTCTCTGCAGAGTGTATATGGTAGTAAAGCTATCACTGTACTGCACTATAGTAGCCCTGATAAGGGCTTTTAATCACGCTCCTGCCTGTCCAACAGCTAAAACCTATCTCTCCCTTCTCCAGCCTCTGTCCCTGACTAAGTTCACGCAGCATATGCGAACGAGCAGGAAGAGCTGAGTTTTTAATATTCGAGGTCACGTGGTTTTTCCAGCCAATCCATGTAGACGCCGTTTTCGCGCTGCCAGCGTGCTCCGCGGGCCTGTCATACCCCCCCTGCATGGTGATTGGTGGAAAAAGAGCACCAGGGAAGGTGGGAGGGGAAACGAATTCTAAGTGCGCCATCGCCGTTATACTCGATTGAAATCGAGTATGCCGAATAGCGTAGTATTCGATCGAATACCGGCTCGATCGAACACTACTCGCTCATCTCTATTTAAAACCAAAGTTCCCAGTTGTAATGTTGGCTAATGGAGATCATATTTTGGGAATATCTCAGGAATGGTATGTCCTAGAGAGATGAGACCTGGTCTAAAACCTTCCCGGACACCTGATGTACCTGTGTGCCGAATTTGGTGAAAATCGGTCCAGTAGTTTGGTCGCGCATAGAGAACAGACAGACAGACAGACAGAAACTCATTTTTATATTATTAAGAGATAGTGCCATACACCGGTAAAATGTGCCTTCTCAGCCTTTTATATAGAGTGCCACTGCCATAATCCCCCCTTTCCTCCCCAGGATTTCTGCCTGCTACTGCTTATTATATACTGCACCAATGAAATACTACCCCCCCCCCCAGTATTGTGCCTGCTACTGCCTATAATATAGTGTAGCACTGCCATATCCCCCCTCCCCCGAACTGTGTCTGACACTGCTGCCTGCTACTGCCTGTAATATAGTGCATCAATGCCATACCGCTCCCCCCCAACTGTATCTGGTACTGCTGCCTGCTTCTGCCTATAATATAGTGCATCACTGCCATACCCCCCTCCCCCAACTGTATCTGGTACTGCTGCCTGCTTCTGCCTATAATATAGTGCATCACTGTCATAACCCCCCCCCCAACTGTATCTTATCCTGCTGCCTGCTTCTGCCTACAATATAGTGCATCACTGCCAACCCCCCTCGCCCCCATGAATTGTCCCATATCCTCTTCCTGAGCCCCAGGCTTCCAGACTTCCCTCACCCATTAACTTTATTTCTCAAACTGTCTTCAGCTTGACTTATTTTTCTGGGTGCTCCTCATCACTGTGGCATATCTTCAAGCAGTACTGGAGACTGCAGTCTCTCCCACTCTTGATGTTGCTGTCCAACAGTCACAGACAGCACTTCCTGATAGGGTCAGCCCGGCATGACTGAAGTCCTGCTCCTTAACTTAGTAAAGTTTCTGTTCTGGGTGCTGGGCCAGCCAATCAGCAGCAAGCTCTGATAGAACTGCTTATACTGATTGGTCAGACCAGCTCCCTGCAGAGAAACAGAGTGCTCCGGGCAGGAATGGAGCCACATCCACTGATGCTGAGGGCAGGGGGGGGGGGGGCATAGAGAACAGCCCACTGGAGCACAAGTGCTAGGGAAGCGGTGAGTATGCAACTGGAAGACAAGGGCTGAGGATTCAGGACAGGGGAGAGCCATTGTATTGTAATTAGGGGACAGGGCTTATCTTCCACGCCGGGTCCCCTTCCCCCACAGGCCCCAGAGCAGCTGCGTGGTCTGCCTCTATTGTAGGTATGCCACTGTACATGCTCGAGTGGTTTATTAAATTTTTCAAGTCTAGGAGAAGACAAATGTATCTCTTAATTACATCCAATCCTGATACTATTATAAACGCATCGTAAGCTGAAGCCACAATGAAATCCTTTAGCTACTATGTGAAGTAAAATGCCATTTAAATTTTTTTTAATCTTGTAATTGAGAAATGATTCATTTCTCTCAATGGGCAGTAGATCTGAGCTGGTACTAGTACGAGTCGGTGATATTATCTATAGAGCACTTGAAGTATCGTAAAGGTTGAAATGTGACAAGATTTATAGCTTTTCTCAGAGGTTCTCTATTGATGCATCCTCAAAAATATTTGTCCATTAAATGGGACCATTCACCTCTGATAAAGATACACTTTTATTAACGGTAGTCTTCAAGAAGCATGAACGGTTCTTCTTGAAAATGTGAGAGACGTAATACTGGATTATATCTAATCAATTTTTACTGGTATTTAACCCCAAGTGACTTCCCAACCAGCGCCGTAGTACAAAAAAAAACAGTGCCAAAACAGCCATTTTATGGTCACCTTCCCTTACAAAAAGCTGGCGATCAAAAAAGTGGTACCAATCAAAGTCATCTTGCCCCGCAAAAAAATGAGACCCTACCTAAGACAATCCCCAAAATAATAAAAAAAATATGGCTCTCAGAAAATGGCAACACAAAAAAATATTTTATTTTGTTCAAAAATGCATCTAATGTGTAAAACTTTCCAAAAATAAAAATGTTAGACATATTGGGTATCGCCGTGTCCGTAACAACCTGATCTATAAACATATTACATGAGATGGCCCCCCAGGTAAATGCTGTAAAAAAAATGTAAAAAAAAACTATGCCAAAGCAGCCATTTTTTCCTTCTTGCCTCACAAAAAGTGTAATAGCAGGCGATCAAAAAGGCGTATTTAACCCAAAATGGTACCAATGAAAACGTCACCTCATCCTGCATAAAATGGGCCCTCACATAAGACAATAACTCAAAAAAATAAAAATCAATGGCTCCCGCAAACCAATCCATCAAAATCTGTGCTGCAAAATCCATATGGCACTCCTTCTGTTCTGAGTCCTGCCATGTGCCCCCACAGAAGTTTACCACCACATATGGGGTGTTGCCTTATTCAGGACAAAATGGGGAACAAATTATGGGGTGCTTTTCTCCTGTTACCCCTTGTGAAAATGAAAAATTTGGGGCTGAAGCAACATTTTATTGTAGGAAATGAAACTTTTCATTTTCACAGCCAAGTGTTTCCAAATTCCGTAAAACGCTTAGGGGGTCAAAGTGGCCAGTACCCCCCTTAATCTATTCTTGGAAGGGTGTAGTTTCCAAAATGGGGTCACTTTTTGAGAGTTTCCACTGTAGGGGTACGTCAGGGTCTCTCAATTACAAAATGGTGCTTAAAAACCATTCTATCAAAATCTGCCTCCAAAATCCGTATGGCGCTCCTTTCCTTCTGACCACTGCAACAAACCCATAGAGACGTTTACCACCACATATGGAGGATTTCTGTAAGCTGCAGAATCAGAGCAATGTATATTGAGGTTTAGTTTGCTGTTAACCCTTGCTGTGTTGCAAGAAAAAAATTATTAACATGAATAATCTACCAAAAAAGTGAAATTTTGAAATTTCACCTCCATTTTCCATTAATTCTTGTGGAACACCTCAAGGGTTAACAAAGTTTGTAACGGCAGTTTTTTTTTATAATTTGAGGGGTGTAGTTTCTAAAATGGGTGGTTTCCATTACGTAAGCCCCTCAAAATCACTTTATATCTGAATTGGTGTTTAAAGAAATGGTTTTGGAAATTTTGTTGAAAATTTGAAAAATGGCTTCTAAACTTCTAAGCCTTCTAACGTTCTAAAAAAGTAAAATGACATTTATAAAATGATGCCAACATAAAGTAGACATATGGGGAATGTAAAATAATAACTATTTTTGGAGGTAATACTATGTAATTTGAAAGTAGAGAAATTGAAATATGGAAATTTGCAAATTTTTCAAAGTTTTTGGTAAATTTGGTATTGTTTTATAAATAAAAATGAAATATTTTGCCACAAATGTACTACTGTCGTGAAGCACAATATGTGATGAGAAAACAATCTCAGAATGGCTTGGATAAGTAAAAGCATTCCAAAGTTATTACCACATAAAGTGACATGTCAGATTTGTAAAAAAATGGCCTGGGCAGGAAGGTGAAAACAGGCCTGGGGTAGAAGGGGTTAAAAGTATTTTCTGAGATGAAGAGGCTCACAATATAATATTTTGATTGTACGCGTCAATTACTCTATCACTATATATCACTGCTAAGATTTGACACTAAAAGCAAAACAAAAAAGCTTTATTAAAGTACATGTTTTAAAATAGGCAAGTACCACCCAATGAGATTCATTATCAAGCAGTTAACTGTGGAACCAACCAATATAGGAAAGGTTCCCCCTCCCACTCAATTGTAATTAACCCTTAAGTTTTATTGGGTTAAACTATAAAGCCCAATTGCGGGATGGAAGAGGACCCCTAGTCCAAAGGGTCCAAAATAAATCATATGGCTTGCAACGCATTCCGCCAAATAGAAGTTATGGCTGCAATTGGGCTTTATAGTTTAACCATAACAAACTTAAAGTCTAACTGCCGTTTCATTCTTTATACTTCATTCTTTATTCTTTAAACCCTGCTGTATAAATGATTTTGTGCTTTAAAATGTCATAATTTTTAGTTTTAACTTATAATAACTCATTCTTATAACTTATTTAGCAGCTCTCATCTCAGAGCGTTGTCATGTGTCTTGTAATATAAACAAGAGAGAGGAGAGCACAGGGAGGAGGAGTACAGCCCTGAGTGCCTGGGCTCAGGCAGAAAGTGAAGGGGGAGGGCTACTTTAGATGGTGATATATCCTGAATGGTAGCAGCTAGAAACATGCAACTGGTCTTGTGCTGACATTTCAGGAGAGCTAAAGTCCAAGCAACAGAGGAGAAATCACTGTTAGAAATAAAATCAGGAATAATTGTGCATAAAATCTGCTTTTATTTTCAATTTCAGCTGTATTCACTCCATCCCATCCATCCATCCATCCATCTTCCCCTGTACTGAACAGATTGCTGCCATTCTGGTATTGTCTGAAAGCTTGGAATGTCAGCTTTCAAGCAATATCTCTAGCTGGTACTAAACCAAAGATGTGAGCAGCTAAAGCAGCCCCCCTTCCCAGTCAGTGTGGAGGAGAATGAGGGACAGGTGACTATTAGGAGGCTAAAACAAATGCTTACTGATTTAATGTATGTAATTGCAGGGCTTGTCTTTGGTTAGCTGTATGTGAGAGGATATGCACTGCTCTGGGGTAGTGGGGGAGGTTATCTGCATTCTGATTGTGCAGCCATCAGCCATAGGGATATGTGAGTGATATGGTAGATAGGTTGTCACAGTGTACACGGTGTAGCCGATGGTTTCTACTCACAGTTAGTTGTATGTTCCCTGGGCAGGGTGCAGTTGTGTGGAGGGTGGACACAACTTCCCTCGGGGCACTCTCTGTACGCAGGACTCCTCCGGATGGTGAGGCAAGGTGCCCTTGATGACAATTTGTACAGTGTCAGTCGGCAGGGTCCTGGTTTGTTGTGACGCCAGTGTCTTTTTGTAAGGTAGACACACCCTTAGTATCAATGATGAGGAGGCAGTTGTAAGATGAACAAAGGTGACTTTACTTTTGCCTTGAATTGATGTACAAGTTCATAAAGTGCTGTTATCATAAGGTGCTGTGAGTCAACCTCTCTGGATGGTATTTGTAGGTACAGTGGTGGTTAGTTAGGCTCAGTTTCTTTGCAAATCCTGTTACTTTTACTCCTAGTGGGATCCTCTGTAGCTAGCCCTGGCTCTGGATAATAATAAGTCACTTTCTTGTATATAGGATACTCCGAAGGGCAGGAATCACTACATCTGCTCCAGCAGGTTCCTGAATATAAGTGATGGCTACACCTCCGAGAGGGATACAAAATGTAGGCCAAAAACAACTTAGTACCTGGGTTGCTGAATCAGTAGTCAGGCGCCGGAGGCTTCTCTCGACCACATGTGTGCTGGCAGAGTCCATAAAACCTGGAGAAGGCTGATCACCTCTGTCAGTCTTGCTTTTCCAGCTTTTGCTCAGGGTTCTATTGGTTTTGCTTGTGAATGTCAAAATAGGATTCCTGACATGGCCAATGTCATGGAAATATTGACAGCCTTGGAAAAGGGATTCTCCACTCTCTCCTTCTGTTCTGTTTCTTGGTTCTTCTTAACTACCACACTGTCCTCTCCTCCTCCTCTGTCTCTCCTCACATCTCCTTGTCTCTCCTAACACTCTAACATTCTAACACTGGTTTCCTGTTGCTGGGCCTTATATAAAAGGCAGACCAGCACCATCTAGTGGTGTAAAAATAGCACTACAGCACTCAGCCATAGAGGTTCTTCACAGCACATACAAGTTAATTATCCAATACATAATAATAAAATGGTATTGACATGACATAAAGTGACATGGCTATATAAGAATACACCGTTTGTATTGTCCTTTTTTCACACTTTAGTGGGACACTGCAATTGGTCCTGCTAGTTCATGTGAGGAGAGCAAGGGCTTATGAGAAGTGAGGAAAATACAGGATGGCTTCAAGGACCGGGCACAGATCACAACAAGTGCAACAGAGGCCATGTTAGGAAGATGCTGAAATAGAGGCACAAAGGAAAAAAATACAATGCAACAGCACTCTGCAAACCAAATAAAGTACAAAAATATGGCATAGTAATAGAAAATATTCTGGTGCTAATGCTATGCTTATTTAGTAAATTTGAGATTCTTGGCAAATATATTTTGTCCAAAATTATTTGGGCCCGTCTGTCAAATGTCAAGGCAATCTCTGTAAGATGGAACCTAACACTAATTACTACCTGTTATGTGCCAGAACGGCCACCATAAAATTCAGGGAGTGCAGGTTCCACATGTATGCTGGGTCCACTCTGCTTTTTATCATTTTTGGTGACAAAATGACCCCCATTAAATCCAGTGAATGCAGGTACCAACATGCATGTTGAGCCCACTCTATATCTCACCTGGTGCCAAATGGCCACCAATGAATACAATAAGAGTGCACTCTATACCTCTTCTGGTGCCAAAAGGCTTCCAGTGAGTGCAGGGAGAGCAGGCTACAGCTTTATACGTACACATAGAGGCACAGATAAATAGGGTTGCTAAGGGCTGAATACAGACATCAGAAAAGTAAAATTAACTGGAAAATGCAGCTTAGAAACATAGAAACATAGAAGATTGACAGCAGAAAAAGACCACCTGGTCCATCTAGTCTGCCCTTTTATTATCCTTTTATTGTTATCTTAGGATAGATACATGTTTATCCCAGGCATGTTTAAATTCAGTTACTGTGGATGTATCAACTACCTCTGCTGGAAGTTTGTTCCAAGCCTTCTACTACTCTTTCAGTGAAATAATATTTTCTAATGTTGTTTTTGATTTTCCCCCCAACTAACCTCAGATTGTGCCCCCTTGTTCTTGTGTTCTGTTTCTTATTAATAACCCTTCCCTCCTGAACTTTATTCAGTCCTTTAACATATTTAAAGGTTTCAATCATGTCCCCCCTTTCTCTTCTTTCCTCCATACTATACATATTAAGAACTCAGAGTCTTTCTTGATAAGTTCTATGCTTTAGACCTTCCAATATGAAATATGAGAAAACAGTAAAAGAAGCATCACCGATTTGTTTCCCTGCTGTTTCAGCACTACCACTCTAGTCCTCTCTGCTGGTCTTGTATTACTTGGCTGCAGAGGTGGTATGCCCATATGCTCCTGTCACTGCTGCAGAAAAGTAAACGGTGACCAGTAGAGAAAACAAGAGTAGTGGTGCTGGAATGATAGTGGAATAAACAAGCAATACTTTTACTGATTTTTCATATCTTGACACCCCCCCGCCCCCTGAGCAATTCTTTGCACAATTTGTACAGCTCTTTAATTGTTTAATTGCCTGTTGTAGTGAAATGCCTTACTTCCCAGGGAGTCAGCCATTGACTTCCCAGGGAGTCTCGCCAGCCACATAACTATCCCTGCGCTTTGAATCCTTGTCAGAAAAATGTTTGTCATTGTAATTTACTTCTTGACATTTGTAGTGTACATGCTAACATATTTAGCTGTATTAAAGGGTCTACCCAAGTTCTTGTACAGTACTAAGACTTGTGATGAGCAAAGTTCTGAACAATTTTGATTCGGCTCCTTTCACAAAGAAACTCGATTTTCTTTTTTATGTTGCAGATGCAATGACAGGGAACGCCGATTGTGCTACCCCCATCATTGAACCCCTCAGATGCTGTGTTCATCTGTGATCGCTGCATCTGAGATTAAAATGAAGGCCTTTATAGTTACGGTTGAAAAAAGACGCAAGTCCATCAAGTTCAACCAAGGGATAGGTGGGGAAGTGAGACTACACATTTTCATAAGCATTAATGTAATTTACTTTTAATAATTCAGCTAAGCACTTTTTAAAACTGTCCACTGTTCCTGCTGTGACCACGTCCTGAGGAAGTCTATTCCACAGATTCACAGTTCTTACAGTAAAAAAGCTTTGACGCTTCTGGAGACTGAACTTTTTCTTCTCCAGTCGGAGGCAGTATCCCCAGTTTTTCACCTTATTTTTTGTATGGCCCATTTATACACTCACCAGCCACTTTATTACGTACACCTGTCCAACTGCTCGTTAACACTTAATTTCTAGTCAGCAACTCACATGGCGGCAACTCAGTGCATTTAAGCATGTAGACATGGTCAAGACAATCTCCTGCAGTTCAAACCGAGCATCAGTATGGGGAAGAAAGGTGATTTGAGTGCCTTTGAACGTGGCATGGTTGTTGGTGCCAGAAGGGCTGGTCTGAGTATTTCAGAAACTGCTGATCTACTGGGATTTTCACGCACAACCATCTCTAGGGTTTACAGAGAATGGTCCGAAAAAAAGAAAAAACATCCAGTGAGCGGCAGTTCTGTGGGCGGAAATGCCTTGTTGATGCCAGAGGTCAGAGGAGAATGGGCAGACTGGTTCGAGCTGATAGAAAGGCAACAGTGACTCAAATTGCCACCCGTTACAACCAAGGTAGGCAGAAGAGCATCTCTGAACGCACAGTACGTCGAACTTTGAGGCAGATGGGCTACAGCAGCAGAAGACCACACCGGGTGCCACTCCTTTCAGCTAAGGACAGGAAACTGAGGCTACAATTTGCACAAGCTCATCGAAATTGGACAGTAGAAGATTGGAAAAACGTTGCCTGGTCTGATGAGTCTCGATTTCTGCTGCGACATTCGGATGGTAGGGTCAGAATTTGGCGTCAACAACATGAAAGCATGGATCCATCCTGCCTTGTATCAACGGTTCAAGCTGGTGGTGGTGGTGTCATGGTGTGGGGAATATTTTCTTGGCACTCTTTGGGCCCCTTGGTACCAATTGAGCATCGTTGCAACGCCACAGCCTACCTGAGTATTGTTGCTGACCATGTCCATCCCTTTATGACCACAATGTACCCAACATCTGATGGCTACTTTCAGCAGGATAATGCGCCATGTCATAAAGCTGGAATCATCTCAGACTGGTTTCTTGAACATGACAATGAGTTCACTGTACTCAAATGGCCTCCACAGTCACCAGATCTCAGAGCATCTTTGGGATGTGGTGGAACGGGAGATTCGCATCATGGATGTGCAGCCGACAAATCTGCGGCAACTGTGTGATGCCACCATGTCAATATGGACCAAAATCTCTGAGGAATGCTTCCAGCACCTTGTTGAATCTATGCCACGAAGAATTGAGGCAGTTCTGAAGGCAAAAGGGGGTCCAACCCGTTACTAGCATGGTGTACCTAATAAAGTGGCCGGTGAGTGTATATTTGTATAGGTTAATCATGTCCCCCCTTAGATGTTTCTTCTCAAGACTAAATAAATGTACTTCTTTTAATCTTTCTTCATAACTAAGACCCTCCAGGCCCCTTATCAGTTTAGTCGCTCTTCTCTGTACACTTTCCAGCTGCAGTGCGTCCTTTCTATGGACTGGTGTCCTGAACTGAACTGCATATTCCAGATGAGGCCGCACCAACGCTTTGTAAAGTGGTAATATTACATACCTGCCCCACAAGTCCATGCCTTTCAAGGGCTAATCCTTAAAAAAAAAAATACATACTCACCTTATTCATTCGCGGCCATTTTGATTGAAGACACGGCGCAAAACCTCACATCACATTGCTGGGTCAGGCACAGTGACGTCACACGTCACCACAAACAAGATTTTGCACAGTATCTTCAATCAAGATGGCTGTGATGACCTCTCCACAAGCAAAGGGATGTATGTTTTTTTTTTTTGGGGGGGGGGTTCTGCCATTTCAGAAAAAAGAGATTTGTTACCACAAAGCGCGAGGAAGTTCAGCTTCCTAGCTAATTTAATTTTTCATGAAATTCGGATCAAAGTCAATTTGCTTGGCTTCGATTCACTCAATACTAACTAGGATCATCAATGATCAGCTGTAGTTTATGGTCAGAAAGATTGGCTGAACAGGCATCTGCATGCCATTTTCTGTGAATCAAGTCTAGATAAGGAAACAGAAGCCAGCAGTGGCCCAGTAAGTATTGGAACAGCAGTGGTGTGAGATCAGTGCAGTGAGTAATGTCTCTTACATTTTGCCCCTTATATAAACAATATTATCCTGTTGGGCAACCATTTTAACTATTATCAACCTAAAGAGTCTGTTATCATTATATCTACAAAAGAGGTTCCAACCCACTTCAGTTTCTTGTACACATTTGTTAGTTCCATTGTCAATTACCACTATTGAAATACCTCTGTATGATGAGTATATTCTTGAAACACTATTGAAACACCTCAGTATTATTAGATATTTTTAGCCTTAGTGATTCCCTTTGCCGGCGCTCCATCGATGCTTCCCCAGAAATTGCTCATCTCTCAATTTTCCTGCTAGCAGAGGTAAAAAGAGTCTTCTATGATTCTTTGTTCTGGGTATGAGAAAAATGATTCCACAACACTGGAGATCTGCTCTCACTTATGGGCCTTTTAGGCCCATGCAAATCATATGGAAAACACTATATACTTTTTACAAGTTATTTTAAAACTGCTAAATAAAATATGATTAGTAAACAAAATTTTAATTATAACAGAAACTTGCTCTCAACATCGTATCTTATCTCAGGTCCTTAACAATTAGCTCACAGTGTATACTGTCCTCATTACTCTCTTCACAGCTTATTACTGTGTTCAGAGGACCTGAGATGATGTCATGACTTTATTCTCCCTCCAAAATCAATGACATCCTCATATGGCATTATCCAACCCTGGCCCCCACCCAGCATTACTGATAAAATAAAGTATTGAGGTACAAACTACTGAGAACTTTAATAAAAATACATGGGGGCCTAGGCCCAATTACAGATGTGTTTTTCAAAAAAAGCATTGTTAACCAAAATGCTATGAAAAAAAATATATGAACAACTGGATATTACCAACAACGACATTCTTGAGGATACTGGAGTTTCAATTCTAACTTAAGTAATTTTTTAGATCAACATAAGTTGAGGCGGTGGATGTGCACTGGCGAAAGGAAGACATTTCTCTCTCCAATAATGGCACTCATGATACTTTTTTGAGAATTTGGAAGCCCTGGAACCAGTTTAGGTATTCCCGCTCCTTTGCAGTTTGGATTTCCTTTGGACGAGTCCAGACCAGATAGTGGAGCACATTGATCGTGTTAATTTATTACCTATTCTCCCCCTTCTCTACTCCTCTTTTCCACGCTTAAATTGTCTTGTCTTTATTTCCTTATGCTTGTGCTCATGCTAACGAGAAACACAGGCGAGATTCTTAAGTGAAGTCTTACATCATGTACTCATGTGTTCAAACCCTAAAGAAATGTACAGTACATTGACACCTTCTCGGAGGTCTCGCCACTTTGCTGTTATTACTGGATTATCTTCACCTGCTTCAATTTATATTTGATGGCGCTAACTCTTTTATCTCTGACTTATTTTATGTCACATGCATAAAGCTAATAGAATGCTTGTGAACCATGAATAAAAAAGTTAGTAAATGTGTTAGAAATTGCACTGAAGGGCCCTAAGTTTTGCCCTGGGCCCCTATGATATCTATGTATGTTCCTAGCTTAATGTGAGCTCCTTATTCCCAACGAAATTGGACCCTATCCCCTGCCTACAATCTATGCCCCGTTTATAATAATGGGCTGGTACAGGGGCCTTTAAGCCCCCTCAGGAACCAGGGCACAGGAGTGACTGCCATCTCTGCCATCGAGCTATCTCCTGTTACTGAGAACTGAGACAGAGTTGGAATTTTTTGTGTGATTTCTGTTTGTTTTGTATATGGCTGTTAGGAAGGGTAAATGGCGCATCTATTGTAAGCAAACAGTGCCTGAAACCTGCTTAAAATTCTATTCACTGACTAGACCATCTGTTTCTCTGTATAAGAGGAAATTACTCCCTTTTTATCAGTGCAGTTTACATTCATTTTATTTTTTCACAAATTCTGTGAAACACATGGACTGATTCTTAGGCAGGGACCTAGTCCTCTTAATATTTGCATATTTATTTTTTTTCAGCAACAGTTAAAATATGAGCTAAAAAAATCAAACTAGGTTTCAAATGTGACAAAACTTGAATAAACAGAATTTCATAACAGAAGTTAATACCGCTTTTACATCTTAAAGGGGTTGTCTGGAAATACATATGGTCATTTCTAACAGATGCCAGCAGCCTGTATCCCTTACTGAAAGATTTATACTTACCTGTTCCCTTGGTGCTCCTGTCCTCCTCACTGGTTCCGCATCTCCATCTTCCAGCTGGTTTCAGCACTGATGTGTCTCTTGTGTGCTCATTACCACTGAAGCCTGCAGTTGTAAGAGGACCAGATGACCATGCCCACGCCCTGGAGGAAGAACACAAACCATGGACTGGAAGATGGAGATGCAGGAGCCAGTGCAGAGGACTGAATCGGTGAGGAGCAGGTAAGTATGACCCTTTCAGTAGAAAAGGCGGCCAGCATCTGTTAGATATCATGTATTCCGAGATAACTCCTTTAATGATCAGGTCTCAAAAGGCCTTACTGACCAAACACTTATTTGTGATTTATCACATGAGCTAGTCCTAACTTGTTGAGGGTTTTTTCGTGACTCACAGGGCTGTATATTAAAATTTTTCAAATTCATTTTTCTCTTTCAAAAAATTTAAAAAACATCTACATTTCAATGTATCACTTTTTATTTATTATGCTAATCGATACGTAAATGAGATGTTTAAGATGAAGGTTTCAGTTAGTGTGAGCATTTTTTAATTTTTTTTTCTTTATTTGTATATTTTTATTGCATATTTTTAACTGATTTTTTAAATATATTTTTGCCAAATAATATGTCTTCCACGATGTTATAAAAGACCTGTGGGGAACAGTTACACTTTTTGATCTCAGACATTATATACTGCATGGGCTGAGCAGGCAGCAGTCCACAAGGAGACATTATATACTGTATAGTATGGGCTGGGCAGGCAGCGCCGCAGGCCACAAGGAGACATTATATACTGTATGGGCTGGCTGGGGAGACGGCGGGCCACAAGGAGACATTATATACTGTATGGGCTGGGCAGGAACCATACTGCATGGGGCCACCAGGAGACATTATACTGTATTAGGCTTGACCACAAGATGACATTATACTGTATGGGACAACAATTTTTAACTGACATAATGCTGTACATTCCAGAACTGTAAGGGTTACATAGCATCATAAATCAATATAATGCTGTGCAACCCCGTCAGTGCTGGGAGGTCAGGACAGGAGCTACTGCATACTCACGCTGCGAGTCTGGAGTGTGCAACTCGCTCGTCTGAAAGGGCCATAGACAGACAGTAACACCGTTACTTAAGTCACTTCGGCCATTTCTATTTTTTAGGGTCTCTTAGTCCTCTTCCCCCGTCTTGGCTAGGACATTTACAGGCCGGGAGTCAGGGGAACTCTGTGGGAGACACTGGCTGCTGACTGACTTTGCTCTCCTCGATGCGTGGAAGTAATGTGTAATATATTTGTATGCACCATGCAGGCGGCTATAGGCAGATGTTTTAAAAGCGGTCAGCGCACATATGACCGCTCCTATGACGTTATTAGAAAATGGTGATATTGCCATATCGCTGCTTCTTAATACCGTGGCATATCACTGACACCGGTATATCGCTCAATCCTAGGGGTTGTTTTTTTTTTTATTTGAGAAAACTTTTTTTAAACATCTTATAACTTTTTAGTGCCCCCACCCTAGGAGAGTTGAACATGCAGTCATTTTGATCACAATAGTTTACCATCGCAGTCTTTGGTAAAATTCTCATTAAGCCCTGCCATAGTAAGGGCTTAATAAGAACTTAATAAAAACTTCAGGCTGCCAAAGCAACCGAACGCTGACCTGTCAATTCTCCTGATTTTTCCAAGGAGTCACCCAGGTTTTGAATGGACTTTCCTGAGCTCTAGCCATTGCATCGTGGATACAGTGAGTAACCAAACTACTGTGGCATGCAGTAGTGTTCTTTCGTACAACAAATTGTTTTGAACTATAAATTATTCACTAACATATGCTAACAATTATTACCAATTCATCGGTTTCAAAGATATCATTGCATCTATGAAACTCATATAACAACTGGACTCATATTTCATGGAAGATTGAATGTTGGAAGTCATTTTGATATACCATCAAGTAAGCATTGTGCTATATATGAGTCTACATCTGACAATATCAGTCTAGCAAGACTTTTACAAATGGATATGATTGGAAACATCAGTATATATACAATACATTATATAATAGCCTACTATACTAATTTACAGAGGTTATAAAGACATTCAAATCTACTGCAATATATGATTATTTGGATGGTGGATAAACTAACTATACTGGAACCTATTTTATATTTTATTGGCATAATTAGCCTTTGCCTTGTTTTGGTGTCC
Organism: Rhinella marina; assembly: GCA_900303285.1. Lineage (NCBI taxonomy): Eukaryota > Metazoa > Chordata > Amphibia > Anura > Bufonidae > Rhinella > Rhinella marina. Next base: position 15,912 of record ONZH01024308.1, read on the forward strand.
GCACAGCTCCTGGATGGACATCATCTTTAAAGACCCAACATCTGCAGTACATGAAAAGTGAAGACTATAACAGAGGTTTTAGATGTCCTAAAAACAAAAAAATATCTGCCATAACATTGCAAGATTCTTCTAGTAGCTTCCAGGAGCCAGATAAAGAAAGTAACAATGTAGTAACTCAAGATGGCAGTTTATTATAAGGTTGAGATATTTACTATAAGTGTGAATTCTCACACATCAGTTTTGTTGCAGAAATTTCTACAGCTGTGCTATTTATCTGAATTCCATGTACATTCTGCAGAATTTTCTGAAACAAATATGTTGCGTGTGAACACCCCCTAACTTTTCTAAATTTAGTCTCTTGATTATCAATCAATGCTTCCATACCTTTTTAGTCCCTTCTCAAACTGCATGAATGTATGATATGAATTATCCTGTCAAGATGTCCCCTTACACAGCACTTTCAATTCTGATCCAAACTGCTCAATGTTTCAGATTAGAAACTTGATTGGGGATTTAAAAATAACCTTGATTTATGCTAACACAATATTTTTTTTTCTATGAAGGTAAATTCACTGAATTAGAATACATTTTCCTGCCATCCACAATGAGTCACACTCTTACTCATGTTTTTTTTATTGCCTTGCTTCTCAAAAAACACAGTTAACTAATGTAACACCTGTAGGTAGGGACAGACAAGGACAATGGGCCCTAACTTAGAACCCAGCCCACTTTCCCTACCTACTTGCAGTATAAACCCTACTTGGAAGAACTCCAACTGGACGATGGTCCCTACTCTAAATAAGTGCAGAGATGGACAAACACCAACAGACACCAAACACAAACAGCGTTGTATGGAAATGGGTCAGACTCAGAACCAGATGGTAGGTTCCAAGCAATAGACAGAGAATGGATAGAAGACAAGCGTTGTCAGAAGCACAGAGGAATCAGTACGCAAACGCAGGAATAGGGAACAAGGAACCTATTGGTGTATGGCATTGGTGTATGGCCAGGAAGGGATTTAAATAGAGCACTGTGTCCCTGCATCAGAACCTAATAGGTCCATGATTCGGTGCAACATTAGTCAGAAACACAGTAAAAGAACAGCTGAGCTAATCTGCCCACTGCTAATCTCCCCCAAAACACACCTGCTGCAGGAATAAACAGAGTATTGCATCCTGTTACTAAGGAAGTAGTTGCATCATCAGAGGATGTGGCTTAGCAGAACATCTCTCCTGGCACAGCTGTGCCAAGGCTGAGGATAGTGCCACTGGCGCCCCAATAGCTAAGTTTATTACAACTAATCTGTATGAATTTGTCCCTTAGGACTACCAAGATGAGGGTATTCTCTGACTGTGGCCTTATTTATGCTGCCTCTCACTTGCATTTCATATCACCAGCCCAGCAATAATCATAGACAATCAGAGATCACATTGATAATTGAAGTCTTTTACGTAGGGAATAGAATGACATATGTATATGGTATAGTAACATCAGTCGCTCCCCTCAGTATATACTCCATAATTATTTTGACTACTGTATTGCAGCCTGTTAGTTTTATGTCTAAGAGCATTCTTTGTAGCAAATAATGCAAGACATACCAGAAAAACTAAGAAATAGCTAAAATGGATTGACAAACTGTAGTAACTGTAGTGGAGGGAAGGGGAGAAATGGAGGAAGGACAACAACTGCCATAAATATAACTCTTCCTTCAATCAGGAATATGGGCAATACCCTTCCAACCAATATGTTTTGAAAACACCAAGGGGTGTAGCTAAGGAGGAAATTGCGGGACATGTGTCCTGGGTAGTGGATCTTTACCCAAAGTAGAGGAAAAACTAGCTACTACCCTGATATCTCCCCAAGAATAGACCCCCAAAGACACTTTTCAGCTGTAACCCAGTTGACACTGACTAGACTGGGCAGAGGGGGGTGGATGAAGTTTAATGGATCCCCTAGTTTTCACCTTTTCCCCCAAGAAGTAGGAATGGACTTTGCAGGATGCAGCAACCCACACGAACATGAATCAGGAAAGAACTTAACCTCAAGTACTGTGCCAGGATAGCAGGCTTGATCAGGGTCATGGCAGATGATCATGTACAGTCATCATTTAGATGAACTGCAGTAACTGGAACAGCCACTACAGAGTGTGCAGTCTGTGTCTGACTCTATCCATTTAGTTTTTTTTTTTCCAATACTGAGGACAGCTGCGACATTCTGCGTCATGAATGAAGAAATCAATTCCTGGCTTTCTCCGCGACAACTTAAAATCAGAACCATGGTTACAGACAACGGAAAGAACTTGGTGTCCGCGCTGCGCCAAGGAGGGCTGAGCCATGCGCCCTGCTTGCCGCACGTATTTAATCTGGTTGTCAAACGGTTCCTCAAGTCTTCCACCCATCTGCAAAACATTCTAAAAATGGCCAGGAAACTTTGCATGCACTTCAGCCATTCCTACACCGCCAAGCACACCCTCCTTGAGCTGCAGCGGCAGAACGGCATCCCCCAACATAGACTGATATGTGACATTTCCACCCGTTGGAATTCCACCCTCCATATGTTGGACCGAACAGAGAAAGGCCATTAATGATTTATTGATGATCCAAGCGGACAGGAGTACTCCCCTGTGTAATTTTGATGTCAGCCAGTGGCAGCTCATGAGTGACACCTGCCACTTGCTCAGGCCCTTTGAGGAGGCCACGTTATTTGTCAGTCGCCAGGAATACGGGATGAACAACGTCATTCCACTGCTTCATGTCCTGGAACAGATGCTGCAAAATCTGTCTGGTGAGGGGAGTGGAGATGTGGCGACTACATCTCATGGTCACATGAGTCCGGTGGGGGCTGAACTGGAGGAGGAGGAGGACATTGGAGCACAAGCAAAGTCTGTCGAAATTAGTGGTTTTTCTACCCAGGTGACAGAATAGGAGGAGCAGGAGCAGCCAGAGGAGGTAGAGGGAGATGAGGAAGATGAGGCAGATGACCCAGAGACACCATGGCAGTATACAGCGGAGTTGGAGGCAGGGAGTCCCTCTGAGTCACTTGCGCAGATGGCCCGCTGCATGCTGATTTGCCTGGGTAGTGACAGCCGAATAGTCACCATCCAGCAGAGGGATGACTTCTGGCTCTCCACCCTCTTGGACCCTCGCTAGCGGTCTAAAATTGGGGCATTTTTTTTACTCGCTGAGAGGGAGGACAAACTGAACTACTATAGAGACATCCTATGTAGTCAGTTGGCTGCTATGTCATTGTCCGTCATCGTCCATCCTCTCGCAGGTCTGATCGGACCGGGGGGTCCCTCAGCGCTCACGTACCACTGCCACGGCTGCTGTGGGGGGGTATAGGAGCAGCTCCATCAGCAGTAACTTCAGTCTGGAGTCGCTGATGAGCAGCTTTCTTCACCCACCTAGTGAGGAAAGTACTCACCAGCAGCAGCAGCTAGACCTGGAGCAGACCCTGAACCAGCAGGTGGTGGCCTACTTGGACAGCACCCTGCCACCCCACATTGAAGATCTGCTGGACTACTGGGCAGCCAAACTGGATTTGTGGCCGCAACTGGCCAAGTTTGCACTGGAGAAGCTGTCCTGCCCGGCCAGTAGTGTGGCATCAGAGCAGGTGTTTAGTGCAGCGGGGGCCATAGTTACACCAAGGAGAACTCGCCTGTCCATCCAAAATGTGGAGAGACTCACCTTTGTCAAGATGAATCAGGCATGGATAAGCCAAGATTTCCAACCACCAATGCCTGATGCGTCACATTAGATCATTCATGCTGTTTTTTGACTGTTTTTTCTGGCTACCTCCCTCACCAAATACTCCGATGCTGCCACCCGCCTGATGCCACACATCTGATGCTCCTTCTTACACCCACCATCGTCAGCGGGCAGTGTTATTGCCACCCACCTCCCAACACTGTCGTCGTGCTGCTCTGTAGTCTGCTGATGCTGCTACTGCCTACATAATGTCATCGTACCATTCTGTAGTCTGCCCATGCTGCTGTTGCTGTTGCTAAATTAAACTTACAGACATTTGATATTTGCTCGGTGGGCCTCTGAGTCGGAAATTAAACTTACAGACATTTGTGATTTTGGGGACACGGAAATTTTTATTACTGACATGTGATATTTGGTCAGTGGGCCTCTGACTCGGAAATTAAATTTACAGACGTGATCAGACAGCAGAGCGCCCCTGTGCAAAGATTGTGCCTGGGCCCCCCCACGCCAAATTTTCAACTTGACCTATTCCCTCCTAACATTACATACAGCAATACAAAACATAGGGTGAGGCTACTTTCACACCTGAAGCACTACGATCCGGCTGGACACAAACCACAGCATGCAGAGGTTTGTGTCCTGCTGATTCTCAGCATTTTTGCCCGATTGTGGTCGGATCTCTGCTGGACCCCATTATAGTTAATGGGACCAGCAGGCATTCTGCATCCAGCAGTGCCGGAGCCGGTGAATTCCAGCAGGCTGTTCTCTGCTAGAACAGCCTGACAGAATCACTAACGCAGATGTGAAGGTAGCCTAATACAGCACCACATACCTCTTACATCCAGTGATGTTGTCTTCTTAGATGTAGACGTTCTCTGTCCTCATCTTCTCCTTTCAGACCGACCGCCATGATCATTTCTTTCAACCATCTCTTCTCTCTGCGGAGTTTCACAGACAGACATCTTAGTTTCCTACTTTTCCATCATCCTCTCACCTTCTGAACACCCCATCCTGCCATCTCTAATACTGAGACCCTGTGGTCCCCAGTACTATACTGCAGAAACAGTCCCCCTGAAAATACTAGTACCACACAGATAGCGCCCCCTTCAATAATTATTGGCACAGAGTGTCCTAAAAAATAACTGCACCCAGGAAACAGTGTACCTGACACTAATAGTGTAAACATAATGTCCCCAAAAAATAATGATACAACAAATGCCCTGTTGTGTGGCAGTAAAAAATACCTCCTCTTAGTGCCCCCAGTGGAGCCAATGTCCCTATAGTGCCCTCATAATGTGTACCAATGCCCCTATTGTGTGCCCAAAAAATCCCTCCATGTGTGCCAGTATATAATGCCCCCTTGTAGATGTCCCCATAGTGCTCCCTCCATCTGTGCCAGTATATAATGCCCCCATAGTGCCAGTATATAATGCCGCCTTTCTAGATGCCCCCATAGTGCTCCCTCCATCTGTGCCAGTATATAATGCCCCCATAGTGGCAGTATATAATGCCACTTTTCTAGATGCCCCACATAGTGCTCCCTCCATCTGTGCCAGTATATAATGCCCCCTTGTAGATGCACCCATAGTGCCAGTATATAATGCTCCCTTGTAGATGCCCCCATAGTGCTCCCTCCATCTGTGCCAGTATATAATGCCCCCTTTCTAGATGCCCCCATAGTGTTCCCTCCATCTGTGCAGTATATAATGCCCCCTTGTAGATGCCCCCATAGCGCTCCCTCCATCTGTGCAAGTATTTAATGCCACCTTATAGATGCCCCCATAGTGCTCCTCTCCCCGTGTGTGCCAATATATAATGCCCGCTAGTAGATGCCCCCATAGTACTCCTTTGCCTCCCCATGTGTGCCAGTAAATACCCCCTAATAGATAAAAATGCCCCTTCCATACTGGGCAAAAGCGTAACGTTAATAAAAAAAAAAATAAACAGTTATACTTACCTCCATGAGCCTGTCAGCGATGCGATGCAGGCCTCTTCCGGCCTGTGTCCAGCACTGTTCGGCTCAGGCGGCGCGATGACGTCATCGTGCTGACTGAGCCGGCCTCTGGTAGGCTGCAGGCACTAGTCCTGCAGCCTATCAGAGGAGCAGGTAAGGGAAATGCCTCTCCCCTGCCCTGCAATCATCTCTATCGCTGTCCTGAGGACGTCAATACAGATGCATATGGAGATGAGCGCTTCCACAATGGATGCGCTCATCTCCTACTGCCGCCGGACCTCCCACCGGCACCCATGCCGCACTGGGCCCCTAAAATTAACAGCGGCTGACACTTGTTCTACGTCAATTCCTCTGGCGCAGACATTAGTGGTTATGAGACCACCCTGGCCTCTAAATTCTACTCCTGCTGCGACTTCCACACTCTGTCATTGTGCCACTCTGTGGCCTCCAAATTTTGCGACTGCTGCTGCCACTTCCACACTCTGTCACTGTGCCACTGTGTGGCCTCCAAATTTTACGACTGCTGCTGCCACTTCCACACTCTGTCATTGTGCCACTCTGTGGCCTCATAATACTACAGCTACTGCCACTGCCTCCTCTACACTGTCGTCATGCCACTCTGTCAGACCTTCTACTGTCTCAGGCAGGTCAAATTGACAATGGTTGACACTTGTTCTACGTCAGTTCCTCTGGCACAGACATTAGTGGTTATGAGAACTTTTACCTTCCTATCTCTGTCTTTGTACCACCCTGGCCTCTAAATTCTACTCCTGCTGCAACTTCCACACTTTGTCATTGTGCCACTGTGTGGCCTCCAAATTCTACGACTGCTGCTGCAACTTCCACACTCGTTCATTGTGCCACTCTGTGGCCTCCAAATTTTGCGACTGCTGCTGCCACTTCCACACTCTGTCATTGTGCCTCTCCGTGGCCTCCAAATTTTACGACTGATGCTGCCACTTCCACACTCTGTCATTGTGCCACTGTGTGGCCTCCAAATTCTACGACTGCTGCTGCAACTTCCACACTCTGTCATTGTGCCACTCTGTGGCCTCCAAATTTTGCGACTGCTGCTGCCGCTTCCACACTCTGTCATTTTGCCTCTCTGTGGCCTCCAAATTTTATGACTGATGCTGCAACTTCCACACTCTGTCATTGTGCCACTCTGTCACCTCAAAATTCTACTGCTGCTGCCGCCACTTCCACGGTCTGTCATTGTGCCACTCTGTGGCCTCAAAATTCTAACAGTACTGCTGCCACTTGCACACTGTGCAGGTCAAAATTGACAACGGTTGACACTTGGTCTACATCAATTCCTCGGGCACAGACATTAGTGGTGATGAGAAATTTTCCCTTCCCATCTCTGTCGTCGTGCCACTCTGGCCTCATAACCTTATCGTGCCACTCCGGCCTGACCTCATAATTCTGCTACTACGGCTGCTGCCACTTGCCCACCCTGTCGTTGTGCCACTGTGTGGCCTCATAATGCTACAGCTACCGCCACTGCCTCCTATATACGGTCGTTGTTTGACTCTCTGGTCTCCTGATGCTACAGCTGCTGCCACTACCTCCTATATACGGTTGTCGCGTCGCTCTGTGGTCTCCTGATGCTACAGCTCCTCTACTGCCTCCTCTACTCTGTTGTTGTGCCACTGTGTAACTTCATAGTTCAGTCTTTTCATTGGGCCTGTCTGACTGCGAAATTCTACTGTCAAAATACAATCTTGTCAACCTACTCTGTCGTTGTGGTCTCCTGATGCTACAGCTGCTGTCACTGCCTCCTCTACACTATCGTCGTACCACTCTGTGGTCTCTTGATGCTACAACTGCTGCCACTGCCTCCTATACACTGTGGTCGTGCCATTCTGTGGTCTCCTGATGCTGCTGTCACTGCCATCTTCACACTGTCTGGGGGGAGGGGGGCTCTGCTAGTTTAAGCGTGTAATAGAACATGTTCTGTAAGAAATCTATGTGGGATCAGTGAATTGGTGTAAAAAGAGTGCGCTCTTTCACTCTATAGTAGGATCTTGGGCCTCTGCACGGTTCTTTATAGCTGGTGCTAACATTGACCTGTAAGGCTGAGTTTAGACTTGAGCTATTTGGTGAGTTTTGGCCCCATAACTGCCCAAATACGTAAAGTGTGCAGCGATTTTAAGAGCGATGCCTGTTATGTGCGTGTCATACTGGCTCACAGTATTGTTTCACTACCACAGCATACTCCCAATGCGTGTTACTGCAAGGCACAGTGTTCTACACCACTATACAGGCTCTCTGCAGCCCCGAAGTAGCCACGAATTTATTCGGATCGAAACAAATCTTTCCAGAAAATTCGGCGAACCAGCCGAATCGAATTTTTGAAAAATTCGCTCATCTCTAACTATAATGAAAGCACCACGGAGCTACAACCTTTTGGTGTAGCTTCGATTTCTGTATTGCTCTACTATGTCAAAGTTGTCATTAATTGTTACTGTTTTTTGTGCCACACGTCACACAATGAATACTAAGTGTACATTCCTAGGTATGTCATCTGTAATGTGACTTGTGCCAACTAGGATTACTGACTTGACAGATTCAAAGGAATTTCTTAAAGCTATGTACACCTTAGGGGATCATTTTTTTATTATTGCATTGTACTCATTTTCAACTAAAAATATTTTTTTCAATTGGTTTTTATTAAAAAATGTTGAACTCCTGTCTGTGTGCAGCCTTGAGTTTCTCTAGTAGCAGGATCTGAATTTTCACTCTTTTCCATCATGCAGCTCAGCTTATGGGCTTCTTATCTCTGATCTCAGACTTTATAAACACTCATTATAACTCAATTCTTACAGTAACTGATCGATAAGAATGTGGCTTAAGTAAGTGTTTATGGCCTTTTAGTAATTTAGAGATAAGGTTTATAAGATGACCACAAAATGAAAGTAAAAAGTACCTGGACAAACAGTTAACCATTTGTGACAGAATAACTCAATATTTTTAATAAAGACCAATTGAAAAAATAATTTTATTTCAAAATGAGTAAAATGCTATCCCAAAAAAGACTGCCCCGAAGGTGTACACAGCCTTAAGATTGTTGCTATTTTGAAAAAAAAAAAAAAAAAAACACTCTGATCCTATCCGGTATTGCACTTAAAGGGCATCTGTCAGCAGATTTGTACCTTTGTACCTATGAAAATGGCTGACCTGTTACATGTGCACTTGGCAGCTGAAGGCATTTGTGTTGGTCCCATGTTCAGATGTCCCTGCATTGCTAAGAAAAAAAGATGTTTTAACATATGCAAATGAGCTTATAGGAGCAACATTTTCCCAGCAATGTGGCCACATATAAACATGGGACCAACACAGATGACTTCAGCTGTCAAGCACACATGTAACAGGTCAGCCAGTTTCATAGGTACAAATCTGCTGACAGATGCCCTTTAAGCCCCCATTTGAGTGAATGGACCAAAGCTGCAATACCAAACATTGCTTGTGAACAAGAATGGTGTTGCTTCTGGAGAAAACAGTCTCATTTTTCTAATGCTATAAAACCCCACATAGATCAAGATACCCTATAAGAAAAGCCATAATACTAATTAAATTGTCTGACTATCTATTTCTTATATATATCAGCCATTGTCACAGAATACAGATGAAAATGCCAAACTTGGTAAAAACAAACACGAAAACTGCAATAAGAAAAATGTGAGCTCTTCTATGATCTATCCCCTTCTCCCCTCTAAACCACTTTGCTGAAAAGGCCTTCAGGATACAGGGTGCGTATGGCTTAAAGAAGATTGAGATATCCCGGCTCTGCCTAGAATTAATCTTCCACAAATAGGGCCTATGAATGTAATGCAGCCGCTAAGGCTCCCTGGTATTTCACCTCATTAAGGCTTCTAAAAGCTGGTGAGAAGACTGCAATGAGATGCCTTAATTAATGCCACCATTTGCATTGCATTTTACAATCGCTGGTATAGTCAGAATGACAGTCTCTAAAATGAAGCGTAATCCGCTATTATTTTATCATCTCGTATGTCATTCCATACCTTTCTGTTCCCAGACTAGATCAGAAGGTGATGTGTTCTCCATTGAAAAGCCTCTGGGTTAATCGGAGGCAAGATTTGGTTGTGCTGCAGATGAGATAAAGAATAAATTAGAAGAAATTCATTAATATCAGATAAAGGCTGTCGAAAAGGTAATTGTCCTTGTCCTCGAAAAATAAACTTATGGAAAAAAAACTTTACGACAGATTTTGAAATTGAATTTCACATAGTTCTTTAACTACACGTACTGTGGATGTCTAATAAATGACCTGTATAGCGTTGGTTCTACTTTCTTAAAGATTTTGATGCACAGTCTGTGCTAAGGAACATTCTGAGCTTGACTAAGTTGTCCTTAATTGCCATACCCTGCCTCATTTTAGAATAGTCTGGAGGGGACTCTTTAACTTCTAGGGGAGAGTTTTCTAGGCATGCTCTGTGTCCTTTGCAGGGATCATCATACATGGAAGCAGTAGATAGGAGCAGATAAGCTGTGGTATCATCTATTGTGAATGGATCCTGTGTTATTTCTGTACAAGTGATATCTGTCATTGTAATCCTATCTGCAGTGATAATGAGATGACTGCTGAAAGGTGATCTTTACAGATGAAGAAGTGGTGTATATTATTAGTGCGAAAACTTCGGGATTTTTTTTGAAATATAGTGACACGGAAAATTAAAGATAACATCACAAAAAAATTATTTAAATATGTTTCATATAAAAACATAGTTTCAACAAACTTTTTTCTGATTATACATTCCCTTTTAAACGGGTTGTTTAGGTGTTTAGAAAGATTGTTTTATTAGACACCTTTAATAAATGTAGAATTAATACAGTTCAGGAACCTCATCATTAAAGGGGTTTTCTGAGAATTTTTTAACTGATGACCTGTCTCTGGATACATCATCAGTATATGATCAGTGGAGGTCTGACACCCAGGACTTCCGCCCACCCTCGCTCACAGTAGCGCAACAGCCTTCTCTAAGCACACCAGGCACAGTGCTTGTTATTACAGCTCAGCCCCATTCACTACAATAGGGCTGAGCTGCGCCTAGGCCATGTGACCGTTGAACTTGAGATCACATGGCCTACGCAAAGCCAGGAGAAGGCAACAGCGCTACTGCAAGCGCTGCTGCTGACTTCTAAAACAGTTGAACGGCAGGAGTCCCAGGTGTCAGGCCCCCACTGATCAGATATTAATGACCTAATCAGATACTGATGACCTTTCCAGAGGTCATCAGTTAAAAAATCTCAGAAAACCCCTTTAAACCAAAGTGGAGAATGTTTACAAAGAGCTTCTTTCATTCTGGAGAACCTGACCAGTGCAGCATTACACACATAATCTATTGATTATGGAATGAACGGTATCATAAACTCCCTAAAGACCTGATAGATACCAGAAAATGTTCTTTTGTCATCCACTTGACAGGTATAGCTCAATATACCTACTGCTGTATATACTACACAGTTGACTACTTCATAAAAAATTTGGAGATTTCTCTGATGTAGCCACTGGATAGAAACATTACAGTATATGTGATGTGAATACAACCCAAGTTCTGAGCCACAGCTGGTATTGCGCCCTCTAGCACTGACCAAGTTGTCATTATGTCCGCCTCCCATTTACTAAGTTGAACATGGATATATACTGTAATACAGTATCTCTTTAACATTGTAGATGCCTTCAATCTCTATTGTGATGCACACACATTCCAGGTCCACATCTAGAATGTTCTCATGTACTGTAAGTGTCCTCTGGATGTCCTTTCTATTGTGATGCACACACATTCCAGGTCCACATCTAGAATGTTCTCATGTAAGTGTCCTCTGGATGTCCTTTCATAAAACAAGTTAGTCACGTCTCTGAGAACATTACAGTCATCCATCAGCTTCTATCATAGTCTGAAAGATCTCAGGATCACAATGTACTGTAAAACCTATTCTTTCTGATTTCTTTGTTTTTTATGTTTGGGTGATCTTATTATCATGGAAATGTCTGCACTTTGTATGGCTGCTTTTTTCCACAGAGAGCACAATAGCTGTATACATGCTCATACATATTAACTTGAGGCCTCAACTTAATAATTTAGCTGAATGCTGAAAGATATTGAACGTGGCTGATACAAAATAAAGCTCACGAGACTCTCTTAATATGAATTGGATAATGTTAGAAGAAAAGAAATGTCTCGGTATATGCTGTCAACCATCAAAACGCAAGACTGACCACTGAACCAACACATTCATAAATTGAAAAACGTAAAATTCCTGTTGTTAAAAGTAACCTAATGTGAATCTAATTCAGATTATTTCTTTACACTTCAGAATGTCACAAATTAATTTATTTCTTTTTAAAGTGGTTATTTAAGACCACTATATAAGACTAGTAAAATGGCTTAATTTTCCCTAAACAGCACCACTCTTGTCCGAGGGTTGTTTCTCGTATTGCAGCCAAGACCTATTCATTCGAATGTGGATGAGCCACAATACCATGGCCAAGAGTGGTGCTGTTTCGGGAAAATGCAGACATTTTTACTAGTCTTATACAACCTTTTTATTTATATTAAATTCTGCTGATGCTGCCATATTGGCTTTATAGCTACAACAATGAATGGGTCTAATGACGCTAACACAGTTCTTTAGCTTTATACATTTCACCCAAGAAAGGTGAGCACTTCTCTTTCTCTCAAGACATTAGGTCGTGCTACCTACAAACTTTGTTCCAGCAGACCAGTAGAACAAAGCAGAGTATGTGAATACACTCTCCCCATTGCCATTGTCAATTGTTGCGCACCTGCCTATCTAGTCTTTAGCAGTACAACAAACAAGTCAAGATCTTTCTGAATACATTTCCCCTGTACATAATGAAACAATGTTTTCAAAAGTAGGCTGTTAAGTGATGGCAAATGACTTGTCAATGGACTTGCTACAGGAATCCTATATGATTTGTTAGATATGTTGACATCTATATGTTTACTGAGCCTACATTACTCTAAAGTAACCAGATTTCTAATATAAATAGACTATCCCTTTATGTCTGTGCCTGTGTTAATCATCTGCAGGGCTAAAGAGCTGTGGGTAGAAGAAAATTACAATAAATATACCACGGGTGACTGGTTAGAAGGAGGTAAGAGACTCATAAAACAGTAATATGGTCATGGCATCATTGGTTTAAAGGGAATGTGTAACCAATTTTTTTTTGTCAGTTAAAACCAGTGACACATATACTTTTTACTTATTTGTTTTTATTTTCTGATTGTAGTTTTTTTTTTATTCTTAGTTTTGAATAAAAAATTGCCATCTTGCCTGAGTTTTTCTTAACAGCATTTAGAGATATGCTTTATAGCAGTCAACATGTGCCAAAGACACAATGGACAGTAGAGAACCTCATTTATTTCTATAAGAGGGGTTTCCAGGCATGCTATGTAAACTGTGCAGAGGTTGGACGGGAGTAGATAAGCTGTGGTATCACCTACTGTGAATGGTACATAGTTACACAGTTGTCAAGGTTGGAAAAAGACAAAAAGTCCATCAAGTCCAACCTGTAATCCTGCTATATCGATCCCTGGATCAATGTCCATCTTCCTTTTAAAAAGGGGTTGGGCCAAGGGACAGGGTGTGTAGAACAAGATTTCTATACATTGTCATAAGTAGAGATGAGCGAATCATTCAAAATTCGCTTTGGCAAATAATCAACAAATTTTTGACAAGATTTGTTCTTAATACGAATTTATTCAGTTGAATTTGCGTTAAAAAATAATCGTTGTTTTGCGAACATTCCTACACAAATTACGAACATACAGTCAGTGTTGTTAAAAGTACACAGTATGTAAGCATTAGCGTACAAAGTGCTTACGAATCTCTAGCGTACTATTGACTCGCGATTGCGTCATACACACGAGGCTAGGCCGCGGTGCACAGTCTTTAGAGGCAGTCCATATAAGCTAGAAAAGTAAGGTGGTAGCTATCTGGCTAAGTGCATAAATCACTAAAAAATACCGTACAATAAGTGCATAATAGGACACATTGCAGTACTGAAAAAGAATACACACAATGGGCTAAAGTGCTTGAACGTAGCTGAACCTATAAAAACATTATTGCTAAAATACAGCAAAGACAATTATGCAAAAATTTTAGTGCAATTTCACATTTGCAAGCATAAAAGGCTCAGATATACGTTTGAGTCTCTCCTCGTGGCTCCTTGGCATAATAAAACACTGGAACACAGTCCAAAATTCAATTATAATTAGGGATGAGCGAGCATACTCGTCCGAGCTTGGTGCTCGTTCGAGTATTAGGGTACTCGTAAGTGCTCGCTGCTCGGACGAGTATCTCGCCATGCTCGAGGAAATGGCAACTTCCGCATCGTGCTTTTTTGGCGCCTAAAAACACAGCCAATCACAAGCCAGGAGACTCTGCGTACCACCCAGCATCACGTGGGGCCCTTACATGTCGATAGCAGGGGTTGGCTGGCCTGATCAGGTGACCCTGGAATATACTACCGACTGGCCGCGGTGCTCGGCTCAGATGCCGTCTGGATGTCGTTAGGGATAGAGCTGCTGCCTTTCAGGGACAGTGTTAGGGCCTGCATTTAGTTGTCTGTTAGGCAGGGATCACCCACAAAGAACCCAACAGCCCTTCTAAGGGCTAGAAGACATTTTATTTATTTTTTTTGTCACTTGGCTGGCTGGCACTAGTAGTGCAGCTATCGCCATATCTAACCCTGTTTTTTTTTATTGTTCTATCTCAGTGATACAAATCCATTGCACACAGCACTGTGGAACCATTCTGTGTGTCACAGTTCAGCACTGACTCACTCCAATCCATATATACTGTCCAGGTGACACTTTCTGTACGTCACAGAATACAACCAAGTCATTTGCTACCAATATCATCTACAGCTTGATCCAGAAAACTCTCTGTGCGACATTTGTCTGGGTCGCAGACTAAATAGCCACCGTTAACAGGGTGTCAGTCAGTTCTACCATATTTCCTGCACGTCACGTTCCCAAAAAAACAAAATATAAAAAAAAAATTATTTTTTCAGTTGTTTTAGCTCAGTGATACAAATCCATTTTACTCAGCTGCGTGTAACCTTTCTGTGTGTCACAGTTCAGCACATTCGCTCCCATCCGTATATACTGTCCAGGTGACACTTTCTGTACGTCACACAATACAACCAAGTCATTTGCTACCAATATCATCTACCGCTTGATCCAGAAAACTCTCTGTGCGACATTTGTCTGGGTCGCAGACTAAATAGCCACCGTTAACAGGGTGTCAGTCAGTTCTACCATATTTCCTGCACGTCACGTTCCCAAAAAAACAAAATATAAAAAAAAAAATTATTTTTTCAGTTGTTTTAGCTCAGTGATACAAATCCATTTTACTCAGCTGCATGTAACCTTTCTGTGTGTCACAGTTCAGCACATTCGCTCCCATCCGTATATACTGTCCAGGTGACACTTTCTGTACGTCACACAATACAACCAAGTCATTTGCTACCAATATCATCTACCGCTTGATCCAGAAAACTCTCTGTGCGACATTTGTCTGGGTCGCAGACTAAATAGCCACCGTTAACAGGGTGTCAGTCAGTCCTACCATAGTTCCTGCACGTTACGTTCCCAAAAAACAAAATTGTAAAAAAAATATAAAAAACAAATATAAAAAAAAATTATTTTTTCAGTTGTTTTAGCTCAGTGATACAAATCCATTTTACTCAGCTGCGTGTAACCTTTCTGTGTGTCACAGTTCAGCACATTCGCTCCCATCCGTATATACTGTCCAGGTGACACTTTCTGTACGTCACACAATACAACCAAGTCATTTGCTACCAATATCATCTACCGCTTGATCCAGAAAACTCTCTGTGCGACATTTGTCTGGGTCGCAGACTAAATAGCCACCGTTAACAGGGTGTCAGTCAGTCCTACCATAGTTCCTGCACGTTACGTTCCCAAAAAAACAAAATTGTAAAAAAATATAAAAAAAAATATAAAAAAAAATTATTTTTTCAGTTGTTTTAGCTCAGTGATACAAATCCATTTTACTCAGCTGCGTGTAACCTTTCTGTGTGTCACAGTTCAGCACATTCGCTCCCATCCGTATATACTGTCCAGGTGACACTTTCTGTACGTCACACAATACAACCAAGTCATTTGCTACCAATATCATCTACCGCTTGATCCAGAAAACTCTCTGTGCGACATTTGTCTGGGTCGCAGACTAAATAGCCACCGTTAACAGGGTGTCAGTCAGTTCTACCATATTTCCTGCACGTCACGTTCCCAAAAAACAAAATATAAAAAAAATATATATTTTTTCAGTTGTTTTAGCTCAGTGATACAAATCCATTTTACTCAGCTGCGTGTAACCTTTCTGTGTGTCACAGTTCAGCACACTCGCTCCAATCCGTATAATATGTCCAAGTGACACTTTCTGTACGTCACTTAATTCTACCGGACTTAATTTTTTTTTTTTTTTAATCATACACCTATATACAAAAAATGTTGAACCCCAGGGCTAAGGGTCGAGGGCGTGGGCGTGGGCATTCAATTACTGCAGGGGGCAGAGGCCGTGGTCCTGGGCAGGGTGAGACAGTACCCGCTGATGAGGGAGCAGGGGAACGCCGCAGAGCTACACTCCCTAGCTTCATGTCTCAACTTACAGGGACACGTGGTAGAGGACTGTTGAAACCACAACAGTGCGAACAGCTGATCTCGTGGATTGCGGACAATGCTTCAAGTAATTTGTCCACCAGTCAGTCTTCCACGCAGTCCACCCACGTTACCCAAGGGAGCACTCCTATGGCTCCTCCACCTCAACCTCCTTCCCCCCAGTCTGCCCCCTCCCAGGAAAATTTGGAATGTGATCCGGCATACTCTCAGGAACTGTTTTCTGGACCCTTCCCAGAGTCACAAACCACTTCTCAGGTTGCTGCTGACCTCGTTCCCGATGCCCAAGTTTTCCAACTGTCGCAGTCTGTGGGTGATGATGATGACAATGTTGAGTTAGTGGAAGAAGTTTGTAAAGAGGTGTCGGACGATGAGGAGACACGGTTGTCAGACAGTGGTGAAGTTGTTGTTAGGGGAGGAATTCCGAGGAGGGAGCAGACTGAGGAATCGGAGGATGACGAGGTGACTGACCCAAGCTGGGTTGATATGCCGAGTGAAGACAGTGCTTCTGAGGCGGAGGCGAGTGCTGCACCAGAACAGGTTGTAAGAGGCAGTGGTGTGGCCAGAGGGAGAAGCAGGGCCAGAGCTGGTGCATCATCAGCAACTGTTTCACGTAGTGAAGCTCCCGTGGCGAGGCCTAGATGTTCGCAAGTCTGGAGGTTCTTTAAAGAAAGTGAGGATGACCGACGGACTGTGGTGTGCAACCTGTGCCACACCAGGATCAGCAGGGGTGCCACCACTACTAGCCTAACCACCACCAGCATGCGCAGGCATATGAGTGCTAAACACCCCACTCAATGGAACCAAGGCCGTTCACCACCTCCTGCGGGTCACACCACTGCTCCTTCCCCTGTGTCACTCGCTGCCTCTGCTAGTCAACCCCCCGCGTCACTCGCTGCCTCTGCTAGTCAACCCCCTGCCCAGGACCCCGGCACGAGCGCCTCCCGCCGGAAAACCACACCTTCGCCTCCACGATCCTCCACAGTGTCCACCAACGTGTCCCAGCGCAGCGTTCAGCTGTCTTTACAGCAGACGCTAGAGCGCAAGAGGAAATACAGTTCCACCCACCCACATGCCCAAGCCCTCAACGTCCACATCTCCAAATTGCTTAGCCTGGAGATGCTGCCCTATAGGCTGGTAGAGACCGAGGCCTTTCGAAATCTCATGGCGGTGGCTGCCCCTCGGTATTCCGTCCCCAGCCGCCACTATTTTTCCCGATGTGCCGTCCCAGCCCTACACCAGCACGTGTCACAGAACATCATCCGTGCCCTGACCAACGCAGTTAGTGATAAGGTCCACCTAACCACGGACACGTGGACAAGTGCTGCCGGGCAGGGACACTATATCTCACTGACGGCACATTGGGTTAACTTGGTGGAGGCTGGGACCGAGACTGACCCTGGGGCCGCTCATGTACTGCCCACACCGAGGATTGCGGGGCCTACCTCGGTCACGGTCTCTCAGACGTACTATGCCTCCTCCTCCTCCGACCCCTCCTCCTCCTCCACCGAATTACCATCCGTGGGCACGGCGCCTTCAGTCGGTAGCTCTAGGCGCAGCAGCAGTGCCGTGGGTAAGCGCCAGCAGGCGGTGCTCAAACTGCTGAGCTTAGGTGACAAAAGGCACACTGCCCAAGAGCTGTTACAGGGCATCACGGCGCAGACCGATGTGTGGCTGGCACCGCTGAACCTCAAGCCAGGCATGGTTGTGTGTGACAACGGGCGTAACCTGGTGGCGGCTCTGCAACTCGGCAGACTGACACATGTGCCATGCCTGGCCCACGTGTTCAACCTAATTGTTCAACGGTTCCTCAAGACATACCCCAATCTGTCTGATTTGCTCACCAAGGTGCGCCGCATCTGTGCGCATTTCCGCAAGTCGAGCACAGATGCTGCCACTCTCAGGGCAGCGCAGCGCCGCCTACAACTGCCCGCTCACCGACTGTTGTGCGACGTGCCCACGAGATGGAATTCCACATTAAACATGTTATCCAGAGTTTACCAGCAGCGCAGAGCGATTGTAGACTGCCAGATGTCATCTTCCACCAGAACTGGTAGTCAGGTCTCTCAGATTCCTCAAGTCTACAATGAGGAGTGGACGTGGATGTCTGATATCTGCCAGGTGTTGAGCAACTTTGAGGAGTCAACACAGATGGTTAGCGGCGATGCCGCCATTATCAGCCTCACCATCCCGCTGCTTTGCCTGTTGAAAAAATCACTGCTCAGCATCAAGTCGGATGCTTTGCGCTTGTCACAAGAGACGGTGGAGGAAGATACGTCGCTTGATAGCCAGAGCACCCTCCGGTCTGTTTCTCAGCGCGTATCGGAGGAGGGGGATGAGGATGAGGAGGAAGAGGAGGAGAATGTCGGCGAGACAGTAGAGGGTACCAGTGCTCAGTCCTTAACTCTTGAGCGTGTATGGGCTGAAGAGGAGGACTTGGAGGAGGAGGAGGAGGAAATGGAGAGTCAGGTCAGTGAGGAGAGGGAATTCTTGCGTGTTGGGACTCTGGCGCACATGGCAGACTTCATGTTAGGCTGCCTATCCCGTGACCCTCGCGTTAGAAGAATTTTTTCAAACACCGATTACTGGGTGTTCACTCTCCTGGACCCACGGTACAAGCAGAACCTTTCCACTCTCATCCCTGCAGAGGAAAGGAGTATGAGAGTGAATAGGTATCAACAGGCCCTGGTGCACAAGCTGAAACAATTCTTCCCATCTGACGCCGCTAGCGGCAGAGGGCATGGTTCTGTGGGCCAAGTAGCGGGGGAGAGGAGGCGAGCAGGCAGCTTGTCCAGCACTGGCAGGGGAACGCTCTCCAAGGCCTTTGCCAGTTTTATGTCACCCCAGCAAGACACTGTCACCTGTCCCCAGTCTAGGCAGAGTAGGGGGGAGCTGTACAGAAAGATGGTGAGGGAGTACCTAGCTGACCATACCAACGTCCGTAGCGATCACTCTGCTCCATACAACTACTGGGTTTCAAAGCTGGACACGTGGCCTGAACTGGCGCTGTACGCCTTGGAGGTGCTGGCCTGCCCTGCCGCTAGCGTGCTGTCAGAGCGGGTATTCAGTGCAGCTGGTGGCGTCATCACCGATAAGCGTACACGCCTGTCAACTGACAGCGCTGACAGGCTGACGCTTATTAAAATGAACAAAGCCTGGATTTCACCGGAATTCAAATCTCCTCCGGGGGAAAGCAGCTAAAGATTTAAATAACTTATGTATCCGATTCCTCTTCTCTACTCCTCTTCTCTACTCCTCCTCCTCCTCCATATCGTCTTTGCCTAACGCTGACCCAAAAAAACGCCATTTTTTAGAGGTCCAACTGGCACTCTTTTAGCACAATTTTCAGGAGGGCCCCCTACAGGCCCTCTCTTCAAACAATTTTTCAGGAGGGCCCCCTACAGGCCCTCTATTCAAACAATTTTTCCAGAGGTCCACCTACAGGCCCTCTATTCAAACAATTTTTCCAGAGTTCCACCTACAGGCCCTCTCTTCAAACAATTTTTCAGGAGGGCCCCCTACAGGCCCTCTATTCAAACAATTTTTCCGGAGGTCCACCTACAGGCCCTCTCTCCAATTCCAGTTCCAAGTTTTATTTGCGCATACTGCATACATTTTTATTTTTGGGATAGGTGTGAAAAATAATATTACTTGCGAATCTATATTGCCCAACATTGGATACGGTAGCAAGTAGAAGACCAAACACATGCTGCTCACAGGGTTCCGCAAATTCCTGGTCCGCCCGCAAATTCCTTGTCCACAATGTCAAGGAGGACGAGGTTCTGTGGATGAGCAACAAGTCCTTCTGTACTGAAATCGCCGACAAAGTCTCCATCTAAGAACACACAGACCATTGTGGAGAGAGCGGCACAGCTCGCCATCAAAGTGAGGAACCCCAACGCCAGACTGCGCAGAGAAGATAACGAATAAATATCTCTGTGGTTATTTTTGCTAAATAAAAGTTAACTAAACCCCCCAAAAAATTCATCTGTTCCTGTGCCTGATCCACCCAAGTTGAATCTGTCCCATCATGAGAAATTCCCCCCCAAGGAGTCCCCACTGTAACTTGCTTCCCATACAACTACCTCACCCCCCGACACCTGTGTCTCGCCATTGTCCACCACCTCCTCAGACAACACTGGTAAATCCCCACTGTCAGCACACGGAAACAGCAAAAGGTCTTGCGAATTGGGGCAGAGAATGTTCTGGGCTAGCACATCAGAGAAGGGGTGACTATGGGGTTCCAGGGAGTACGTGACCACATGCAATCTCCATCTAAAAAGTCATGCCACACTTGATCAATCTCATAATTTACGACTGTACCGGTTGATGCTAAATTTTTAAGTTGGGGTCCTGTGTCGTCATTCTAACTCCATCCGGCTGTTGTCACCACCACACACGCTAGCCCAGGGGGCACTCCTCTGGCTCTTCCAGCGAAACCTCCTTCCCCCCAGCCTGCCCCCCCCCCACCTACAGGCCCTCTCTCCAAACAATTTACGTCTTTGTCCTATCTTTCTCTCTCTCCAAACCATTTTTCCGGATAGCTGCCATATACGGTTTTAAACTGAGTAGTATACATACCACACTTGATCAATCTCATAATTTACAACTGTACCGGTTGATGCTAAATTTTTAAGTTGGGGTTCTGCGTCGTCATTCTAAATCCATCCGGCTGTTATCACCACCACACACGCTAGCCCAGGGGGCACTCCTCTGGCTCTTCCAGCGAAACCTCCTTGCCCCAGCCTGCCCCCCCCCCACCTACAGGCCCACTCTACAAACAATTTAGCCGGATAGGGGACGTATTAGAAGTTGTACTCATGTTTGTTTTTGTTCTTCTTTTATCTGCCTCATGACCTGTGATAGGCAGAGCATGGACACTCCCCTGGCCAGAGCAAGCTCTTTTTCCGTTTTCCGTGTTCTAAAAATCCATTAAATATAGGGTCCCAAGATAGGTATACGGTATTAAACTGAGAAGAATCGATACCATACGGGTTAAAGCAACAGTTTTTCCAAATCCATTCCAGCTGTTGTCACCACCACACACGCTAGCCCAGGGGGCACTCCTCTGGCTCTTCCAGCTCAACCTCCTTCCCCCCAGCCTGCCCCCCACCTACAGGCCCTCTCTACAAACAATTTACCCGGATAGGGGACGTATTAGATATTGTACTGATTCTGAATTGCCTCCTGCGATAGATGGGAATCAAACCCAGATCAACTGCTTGGGAAGTAGCTATGCTCACCACTATACCACCAGCAGGCACAGCAACTGATAAGATCAGATACTAAACTTGATTTCAGCTGCAGTGCCAGCATGAGCAGTGGTGTCACCTGCAGGCGGTGATGGACCTTCGTTGCACCTAGTTGGGTGCTTCCCTAACATGTGATGGGTATTTGCCTCGCCTTTCTTGGTCTGGGTGAGCACAATTGCCATGAGGGTAACCACCAGGCTGTTGCCTGAGAATTTGGGGTAATGGTGGGATTAGGCAGCCTCAGAGGCATCCATGCATGCTGCCCCTGCTGTTTCCTGTCCATTTCCGTGGTGTTTCCACCATTTTCTGAGGTTTCCAGGTTTTCACCCAGCCTTCCCTAGGCAGAGCCTTGGTCCCCCGCAAAAATGCTCGAGTCTCCCATTGACTTCAATGGGGTTCGTTATTCGAAACGAGCACCCGAGCATCGGGAAAAGTTCGACTCGAATAACGAGCACCCGAGCATTTTAGTGCTCGCTCATCTCTAATTGTAATCCATGTGAGGTAATTTTGTAATCCAAACAGGTAATCCACATGGATAATATAAAATAGCAGCAAATAGAGAACCCTCTTTGCAAAGGGGGCTCCCAAATAACCTGAGAAGGGGGGGGGGGAATAAGCGCGCTTAGGCGCAAAGCAAATGGGAATTTTCTGCAGATTGGGGGAGGGGGGGTTGTCCTGACAGCCATATCCCTCTGGGTGACAGTCAAACAGGGGGCAAAACAAGTGCCAACTAGCTCTCACCTGTCAGGTGCAGTCCATGCTGTGGCTCCCATAGGTCTTCCTGAAGTGTCCTTTAAATCAGCCAGTAGTAGGGTTCCTCAGATGAGGGACCTGAAGTCCTCCTCACTTGAGCTACTGCTGAATGACATCAGAGGACGCTCCTGCTTCCTGTAGGCCAAGCTGGCTGCCGCGGTGGTACTCCACTTCTTCCAGAAGTCAGACTTGACGGGGTCCGGGTGGAGGTCACGCTGGTGAGCGCTGCAGCCAATTGCGCCTTTACTTTTCCGGATTGTCCTGCCGGGACTGCAGGGCTAAGGACTTCTGGCTGCAGCAGTTCAGGCAAGGTTGCACCCAGGGAGGAAGCCCCAGCTCCCCTGGCTGCTGCTGGCTTCATCTTCCAGGGTAGTTCGTACTGGTGGATCACCGTGGACTGGAATGTAGTTGATGAAGTCATCAGCTGACCCAGATGAAAGGACTGTGATGGTGGTGGTGGTGGTGGCAGTCCAGGGATCAGAGGCTCCAGCTGTGGCTTCTCCCTGAAACGGAAGGTGCCATCTGGTGACACCTGTAGGCAGCACACGCGTCCTTCACCTGGTGGTTCCTCTAGTACTCCTTGCCGTTCTCGTCAACTGCCAGGAAGCAAGAGCCTCGTTCCACAGAAAACCACAGGATGGTTCCCTTTCGCCGCTCCAGTGTAGGATCTCCCGGCCTCGGATGGTCCAATACTTGGATGACCCAGTCCTCCACTGCATTCTTGTAGTACCATAGGGTCTGGGCGAGGGCCATCACCGATGATGGCACAATCGGGTTCTGCCAAATGGAAGGTGTTGCTCTCCTCCTGGGCGGCGAAGTGGACGCTCCAGCCGCCTCTGCCGCAGCAGCCGTATCAGCCGGAAGGCGAATATGGAGTCAGGAGACGGTAAGACTCTCTTGCACAGTTGTTCCGCTCTGATCTCCCCAAAGACCATCTCTCCCCACTTGGGTCGCAGTTCTTTCGCCATGCTGTTTGCTGTGGTCTGACTCTGGATCTTGTTCAGCGCTGGCTTGAACTGGAGTGGAGGGCGGAGTAATGAGGGTGGAGTCTTCACTCCCTATACGTGCAAATAGTTAGTTCCCGGTGGGCCGTGCTGGTTTTTCCCGCTCTTGAGGGGGCGTATCATCATTTTCCCGCTTCAGGGGGCTGGGGCAAAAAGAATGCGTACGTTGCGTACGTAGGGTTAGCGTTCAAAATATTAAGAACATTTACGAATAATACAAAGCAAATCAGACAAAATCTGGATTCACTTCGGAGTAGGAAAAATGGAGGATTCAATACGAATCTACGATGTGGCAAATAGATTCTCTCATCTCTAGTCATAAGCCTCAATTTTATTTTGAATTAAAAAGTCATCTAAACCCTTTTTGGTAGATCATGTGTTATCTATATATAGGTGATATGTGTCATCGTAATCCTGCTTGTAATAATAAGCAGAAAACCACAGTAAAGTGATCTGTACAGACCAAAAATTGGTGCCGAATTTTAGACTTAATGGCCAGTGCAAGATCTGCAGGATTTTGTTGTCTTTTTGTTTTTCTTGTTTTTTTATATATAGATTTTAATATGGGAAATTAAAAATAATAGCACCAAAAATTCTTGAAAAATAAGTTTAACATGAAAACATGATTTAAACAATATGTCATTTTCTGATGACACATATCCTTTAAGCAATGACTATATAGCAGAGCTATTTTACTGTCAGTCTATAACTTCATAGTGTCCCTTTAGGATGTGCTAGAGTTTACCATGTCCATTCCATGAAGTCCATGAGGCCAGTGTCGGACTGGGATGCCTAGGGCCCACCAGTAAAATGCATTCTGGGGGCCCACTGTACAGTGACATGCAAATATTACCTGCTTACACAGAGGCAGACAGCAGCAAGACGCTACAAGATGATTAATTATGGGGGTCTCTGCAACAACTTCAAAAAGTGGGTCCCAGGGAAGACAGGATACTGGCTGGCCTGCCTCTATTCCTAGAGGCCATCTTAGCCTTCCGATGTGTCTTTAATAATAAACTGGATGGTCTACATAGTTTGATATAGGTTATTTGAGATTCTGTTCTGGTGGGCTGGGGGACCACCTTTCTCATGGGCCCACCTGGGGATTCCCCTGTTCCCCTGTGGGCTAGTCCGAGCCTGCATGAGGCCTGTCTTGGATGGTAACATTGAGTTGCTCAATACATTGCAAACTCTATGTGTGCTCTATATTAAGTATAATTTGCTACAGTCTTTTCCCCCAGAAATTCCTGGACAATATAGCCAAATAACTATTTCATTATTCACTAGATAACAATGACTTGGACCAAAATATTCAGAAGCTACAATCAGAAATTGCTCGCCTGACAGAGATCATCAACCACCAGAACCTTGATCTTTCCATCATCTTGAAAAACAAGTAAGGCTATTATATAAATGAATTAACTAAGGAATACGACATTGCATGAAATTGGGTATGCATGCATTAATAATGATCAAATACCCATTTTCTATGGCATACAGTATATTCTTACAATTTACATAGATTACCCCCAGATGACTTATGCAATCATCTATAAACTCAAGCAAGTCTGCTGATTCCTGCAGTGAGCTGGTTAATAGCTTATGGATATATTATGTAAATTTCTGCAGTAACGTGGTAGGGGATACCACATGGAATGGATTAGACATGCTCCAGTTGGAATAGTAAACTCCAGGGCACTCATGTTATCTTCTTTTTCCAATTGTTTGCTAGGGAATGGCACCTGAAACAGATTATTCAGAAATATGAAGAGCTGGACTCTGAAAATCCATGCATGAGAAAATTCCAAAACCCTCCTCCACCTCAGCCTCTCACCCTTTGTATGGAGAGTTCGGTTAGTACATTGAAACTGGGTAACAACATCATCTTTAAAGACTCTAACAATCTCAGTGGAAATGAAGAGTAGTACCTTCAGCTATTGTTATTATGATGGCTCAGTTGACATGTAATAATAAGCAAAAATTATATAAAATTGACAAGTTTGTAGGTACAAATATATGAATTTGTCATAAACCTCTTAGAACTTGCATTGGCTGTGCACTCACATAAGAGCATTAAGCCTGTACCTGAAATGACCTGTAACCACTTTGTGATATCATTCATCATTGTGTGTCAAATGAAAGCTAGAGCTCCTAAAGCAACTACTCTCACTCAAACAAATCAAATAAAGAAACCCTAAAGCTATGATCCTACTATGCATTGCTGATTAAAAGCACAGCATAATGACCCCCTAAAGTCAGGCCATGTAACCTCTGGGGTACATACACTCACCGGACACTTTATTAGGTACACCATGCTAGTAACGGGTTGGACCCCCTTTTGCCTTCAGAACTGCCTCAATTCTTCGTGGCATAGATTCAACAAGGTGCTGGAAGCATTCTTCAGAGATTTTGGTCCATATTGACATGATGGCATCACACAGTTGCCGCAGATTTGTCGGCTGCACATCCATGATGCGAATCTCCCGTTCCACCACATCCCAAAGATGCTCTATTGGATTGAGATCTGGTGACTGTGGAGGCCATTTGAGTACAGTGAACTCATTGTCATGTTCAAGAAACCAGTCTGAGATGATTCCAGCTTTATGACATGGCGCATTATCCTGCTGAAAGTAGCCATCAGATGTTGGGTACATTGTGGTCATAAAGGGAATGGACATGGTCAGCAACAATACTCAGGTAGGCTGTGGTGTTGCAACGATGCTCAATTGGTACCAAGGGGCCCAAAGAGTGCCAAGAAAATATTCCCCACACCATGACACCACCACCACCAGCTTGAAACCGTTGATACAAGGCAGGATGGATCCATGCTTTCATGTTGTTGACGCCAAATTCTGACCCTACCATCCGAATGTCGCAGCAGAAATCGAGACTCATCAGACCAGGCAACGTTTTCCAATCTTCTACTGTCCAATTTCGATGAGCTTGTGCAAATTGTAGCCTCAGTTTCCTGTTCTTAGCTGAAAGGAGTGGCACCCGGTGTGGTCTTCTGCTGCTGTAGCCCATCTGCCTCAAAGTTCGACGTACTGTGCGTTCAGAGATGCTCTTCTGCCTACCTTGGTTGTAACGGGTGGCAATTTGAGTCACTGTTGCCTTTCTATCAGCTCGAACCAGTCTGCCATTCTCCTCTGACCTCTGCATCAACAAGGCATTTCCGCCACAGAACTGCGTCACTGGATGTTTTTCTTTTCGGACCATTCTCTGTAAACCCTAGAGATGTTGTGCGTGAAAATCCCAGTAGATCAGCAGTTTCTGAAATACTCAGACAGCCTTCTGGCACCAAAACCATGCCACGTTCAAAGGCACTCAAATCACCTTTCTTCCCCATACTGATGCTCGGTTTGAACTGCAGGAGATTGTCTTGACCATGTCTACATGCCTAAATGCACTGAGTTGCCGCCATGTGATTGGCTGATTAGAAATTAAGTGTTAACGAGCAGTTGGACAGGTGTACCTAATAAAGTGGCCGGTGAGTGTATACCACAGGGTTACAACACCTAGTTTTTAAAACACCCATGGAATTATTAGGTAGTTAATGGAAGAAGGTCTTTATTAGAGGGCAGCCGATCAGGTGACCCGCTGGACTGGATATACTACCGACTGGCCGCGGTGCTCGGCTCAGATGCCGTGCTGGATGTCGTTAGGGATAGAGCTGCCTGCGTTTCAGGGACAGTGTTAGGGCCTTCATTTAGTTCTCTGTTAGGCAGGGATCACCCACAAAGAACCCAACAGCCCTTCTAAGGGCTAGAAGACATTTTTTTTTGTCACTTGGCTGGCTGGCACTAGTAGTGCAGCTATCGCCCATGTATAAACAACCCTTTTTATTTTTTTATGTTATATCTCAGTGATACAAAATCCATTGCACACAGCAGTGTGGAACCATTCTGTGTGTCACAGTTCAGTACACTCACTATTTTTCTGTCCAGGTGACACTTTCTGTATGTCACCGAATACAACCAAGTCATTTGCTGCCTGTCACGTGTATGGCTTGATCCCAAAAATCTATGTGCGACATTTGTCTGGGTCGCAGTCTAAATAGCTACCGTCAGTAGGGTGTCAGTTAGCTCTACGATAGTTTCTGCACGTCACGTTCCCAAAAAAACAAAAATCCAAAACAAAATATACCAAAAAAATTAGTTTTTTTGTTGTTTTAGCTGAGTGATACAAATCCATTTCACACAGCTGCGTGTAACCTTTCTGTGTGTCACAGTTCAGCACACTCACTCCAAACCGTATATTCTGTCCAGGTGACACTTTCTGTACGTCACTGAATACAACCAAGTCATTTGCTACCTGTCACGTGTAAAGCTTGATCCTAAAAATCTCTGTGCGACATTTGTCTGGGTCGCAGTCTAAATAGCCACCGTCATTAGGGTGTCAGTCAGCTGTACGATAGTTTCTGCACGTCACGTTCCCAAAAAAACAAAACTAAAAAAAAAATATTAAAACAAAATATAGAAAAAAAATTAGTTTTTTTGTTGTTTTAGCTGAGTGATACAAATCCATTTCACACAGCTGCGTGTAACCTTTCTGTGTGTCACAGTTCAGCACACTCACTCCAAACCGTATATTCTGTCCAGGTGACACTTTCTGTACGTCACCGAATACAACCAAGTCATTTGCTACCTGTCACGTGTAAAGCTTGATCTTAAAATTCTCTGTGCGACATTTGTCTGGGTCGCAGTCTAAATAGCCACCATCATTAGGGTGTCAGTCAGCTGTACGATAGTTTCTGCACGTCACGTTCCCAAAAAAACAAACAAAAAAAAAAAATATTAAAACAAAATATAGAAAAAAAATTTGTGTTTTTGTTGTTTTAGCTGAGTGATACAAATCCATTTCACACAGCTGCATGTAACCTTTCTGTGTGTCACAGTTCAGCACACTCACTCCAAACCGTATATTCTGTCCAGGTGACACTTTCTGTACGTCACAAAATTAAACCAGACTGAGCAAGTTTGTGGGTTTCAGTACACCAGGCCCATTTATTTTATTTTTTTTATAGAATACAATTATATACAGAAAATGTTGAACCCCAGGGCTAAGGGTCGAGGACGAGGACAAGGGCGTAGGCATTCAATTACTGCAGGGGGCAGAGGCCGTGGTCCTGGGCAGGGTGAGACAGTACCTGCTGATAAGGGAGCTGTGGAACTCCGCAGAGCTACACTCCCTAGCTTCATGTCTCAACTTACAGGGACACGTGGTAGAGGACTGTTGAAACCACAACAGTGCGAACAGCTGATCTCGTGGATTGCGGATAATGCTTCAAGTAATTTGTCCGCCAGTCAGTCTTCCACGCAGTCCACCCACGTTACCCAAGCGAGCACTCCTCTGGCTCCTCCACCTCAACCTCCTTCCCCCCAGTCTGCCCCCTCCCAGGAAAATTTGGAATGCGATCCGGCATACTCTGAGGAACTGTTTTCTGGACCCTTCCCAGAGTCACAAACCACTTCTCAGGTTGCTGCTGACCTCTTTCCCGATGCCCAAGTTTTCCAACTGTCGCAGTCTGTGGGTGATGATGATGATGATGACAATGTTGAGTTAGTGGAAGAAGTTTGTAAAGAGGTGTCGGACGATGAGGAGACACGGTTGTCAGACAGTGGTGAAGTTGTTGTAAGGGGAGGAATTCCGAGGGGGGAGCAGACTGAGGAATCGGAGGATGACGAGGTGACTGATATGCCGAGTGAAGACAGTGCTTCTGAGGCGGAGGCGAGTGCTGCACCAGAACAGGTTGTAAGAGGCAGTGGTGTGGCCAGAGGGAGAAGCAGGGCCAGAGCTGGTGCATCATCAGCAACTGTTTCACGTAGTGAAGCTCCCGTGGTGAGGCCTAGATGTTCGCAAGTCTGGAGGTTCTTTAAAGAAAGTGAGGATGACCGACGGACTGTGGTGTGCAACCTGTGCCACACCAGGATCAGCAGGGGGTGCCACCACTACTAGCCTAACCACCACCAGCATGCGCAGGCATATGAGTGCTAAACACCCCACTCAATGGAACCAAGGCCGTTCACCACCTCCTGCGGGTCACACCACTGCTCCTTCCCCTGTGTCACTCGCTGCCTCTGCTAGTCAACCCCCTGCCCAGGACCCCGGCACGAGCGCCTCCCGCCGGAAAACCACACCTTCGCCTCCACGATCCTCCACAGTGTCCACCAATGTGTCCCAGCGCAGCGTTCAGCTGTCTTTACAGCAGACGCTGAAGCACAAGAGGAAATACAGTTCCACCCACCCACATGCCCTCAACGTCCACATCTCCAAATTGCTTAGCCTGGAGATGCTGCCCTATAGGCTGGTAGAGACCGAGGCCTTTCGCAATCTCATGGCGGTGGCTGCCCCTCGGTATTCGGTCCCCAGCCACCACTATTTTTCCCGATGTGCCGTCCCAGCCCTACACCAGCACGTGTCAGAGAACATCATCCGTGCCCTGACCAACGCTGTTTCTGAGAAGGTCCACCTAACCACGGACACGTGGACAAGTGCTGCCGGGCAGGGACACTATATTTCATTGACGGCACATTGGGTTAACTTGGTGGAGGCTGAGACCGAGAATGACCCTGGGGCCGCTCATGTACTGCCCACACCGAGGATTGCGGGGCCTACCTCGGTCATGGTCTCTCAGACGTACTATGCCTCCTCCTCCTCAGACCCCTCCTCCTCCTCCTTCTCCACCGAATTACCATCCGTGGGCACGGTGCCTTCAGTCGGTAGCTCTAGGCGCAGCAGCAGTGCCGTGGGTAAGCGCCAGCAGGCGGTGCTCAAACTGCTGAGCTTAGGTGGCTAAACATGTTATCCAGAGTTTACCAGCAGCGCAGAGCGATTGTAGACTGCCAGATGTCAACTTCCACCAGAACTGGTAGTCAGGTCAGTCAGATTCCTCAAGTCTACAATGAAGAGTGGACGTGGATGTCTGATATCTGCCAGGTGTTGAGCAACTTTGAGGAGTCAACACAGATGGTCAGCGGCGATGCCGCCATTATCAGCCTCACCATCCCTTTGCCTGTTGAAAAACTCACTGCTCAGCATCAAGTCGGATGCTTTGCGCTTGTCACAAGAGACGGTGGAGGAAGATACGTCGCTTGATAGCCAGAGCACCCTCCGATCTGTTTCTCAGCGCGTATCGGAGGAGGGGGATGAGGATGAGGAGGAAGAGGAGGAGAATGTCGGCGAGACAGTAGAGGGTACCAGTGCTCAGTCCTTAACTCTTGAGCGTTTATGGGCTAAAGAGAGTCAGGCAAGTGAGGAGAGGGAATTCTTGCGTGTTGGGACTCTGGCGCACATGGCAGACTTCATGTTAGGCTGCCTATCCCGTGACCCTTGCGTTAGAAGAATTTTTTCAAACAACAAAGCCTGGATTTTACCGGAATTCAAATCTCCTCCGGGGGAAAGCAGCTAAAGATTTAAATAACTTATGTATCAGATTCCTCTTCTCTACTCCTCCTCCTCCTCCATATCGTTATTGCCTAACGCTGACCCAAAAAAACGCCATTTTTTAGAGGTCCAACTGGCACTCTTTTACCACAATTTTTCAGGAGGGCCCCCTACAGGCCCTCTCTCCAAACAATTTTTCCGGAGGTCCACCTACAGGCCCTCTGTCCAAACAATTTTTCCGGAGGTCCACCTACAGGCCCTCTCTCCAACCAATTTTTCCGGAGGTCCACCTACAGGCCCTCTCTCCAAACAATTTTTCCGGAGGTCCACCTACAGGCCCTCTCTCCAAACAATTTTTCCGGAGGTCCACCTACAGGCCCTCTCTCCAGTTCCAGTTTTATTTGCGCAAACTGGGATAGGGATTTTTGGGATAGGTGTGAAAAATAATATTACCTGCGTATCTATATTGCCCAACATTGGATACGGTAGCAAGTAGAAGACCAAACACATGCTGCCAACAGGGTTCCGCAAATTCCTGGTCCACCCGCAAATTCCTGGTCCACAATGTCAAGGAGATCCAGGTTCTGTTGATGAGCAACAAGTCCTTCTGTGCTGAAATCACCGACAACGCCTCCTCATCTAAGAACCTAAAGACCATTGTGGAGAGAGCGGCACAGCTCGCCATCAAAGTGACGAACCCCAACGCCAGACTGTGCAGAGAAGATAATGAATAAATATCTCTGGTTATTTTTGCTAAATAAAAGTTAAATAAACAGAAAAAAAAATTGATCTGTTCCTGTGCCTGATCCACCCAAGTTGAATCTGTCCCATCATGAGAAAGTCCCCCCAAGGAGTCCCCACTGTAACTTGCTTCCCATACAACTACCTCACCCCCCGACACCTGTGTCTCACCATTGTCCACCACCTCCTCAGACAACACTCGTAAATCCCCACTGTCAGCACACGGAAACAGCAAAAGGTCTTGCGAATTGGGGCAGAGAATGTTCTGGGCTAGCACATCAGGGAAGGGGTGACTATGGGGTTCCAGGGAGTACGTGACCACATGCAATATCCATTTAAAAGTCATGCCACACTTGATCGAGCTCATAATTGACAATTGTACCGGTTGATGCTAAATTTTTAAGTTGGGGTCCTGCGTCGTCATTCTAACTACATCCGGCTGTTGTCACCACCACACACACTAGCCCAGGGGGCACTCCTCTGGCTCTTCCAGCAAAACCTCCTTCCCCCCAGCCTGCCCCCCACCTACAGGCCCTCTCTCCAAACAATTTACTTCTTTGCCCTATCTTTCTCTCTCTCTCCAAACTATTTTTCCGGATAGCTGCCATATACGGTATTAAACTGAGTAGTATACATAGAAGACATACCACACTTGATCAATCTCATAATTTACGACTGTACCGGTTGATGCTAAATTTTTAAGTTGGGGTCCTGCGCCGTTATTCTAACTACACCCGGCTGTTGTCACCACCACACACGCTAGCCCAGGGGGCACTCCTCTGGCTCTTGCAGCTCAACCTCCTTCCCCCCAGCCTGCCCCCCACCTACAGGCCCTCTCTCCAAACAATTTACCTGGATAGGGGACGTCTTAGAGATTGTACAGATTTTTGTTTTTGTTTGTTTCTACTTTTATTTCCCTCCTGACCTGTGATAGGCAGAGCATGGACACGTCCCCTTAGCTGCAGTGGGAAAGACACTCCCCTGGCCAGAGCAAGCTCTTTTTCCATTTTCCGTGGTCGAAAAATCCATGAAATATAAGGTCCCAAGATAGGGGACGTATACAGTATTAAACTGAGAAGAATCAATACCATACCGGTTGATGCGACAGTTTTTTCCAAATCCATTCCGGCTGTTGTCACCACCACACACGCTAGCCCAGGGGGCACTCCTCTGGCTCTTCCAGCAAAACCTCCTTCCCCGCCACCTACAGGCCCTCTCTCCAAACAATTTACCCAGGTAGGGGACGTATTAGATATTGTACTGATTTTTTTTTAGATCTTCTTTTAATTGCCTCCTGCGATAGACGGGAATCAAACCTGGGTTAACTGCTTGGGAAGCAGCTATGCTCACCACTATACCACCAGCAGCCACAGCAACTGATAAGAACAGATACTAAACTTGATGTCAGCTGCAGTGCCAGCATGAGCAGTGGTGTCACCTGCAGGCGGTGATGGACCTTCGTTGCACCTAGTTGGGTGCTTCCCTAACATGTGATGGGTATTTGCATCGCCTTTCTTGGTCTGGGTGAGCACAATTGCCATGAGGGTAACCACCAGGCCAGGCTGTTGCCTGAGAATTTGGGGTAATGGTGGGATTAAGCAGCCTCAGAGGCATCCATGCATGCTGCCCCTGCTGTTTCCTGTCCATTTCCGTGGTGTTTCCATCATTTTCTGAGGTTTCCAGGTTTTCACCCAGCCTTCCCTAGGCAGAGCCTTGGTCCTCTGCAAAAAATGCTCGAGTCTCCCATTGACTTCAATGGGGTTCGTTACTCGAAACAAGCACCCGAGCATCGGGAAAAGTTCGACTCGAATAACGAGCACCCGAGCATTTTAGTGCTCGCTCATCTCTAGTCTTTATCTTTAGTAGGCCTTGGCCCCTTTTCCATTAGCGGTTTGAACAGCAAAACATACAATTTCCACCAGGCAATGCACTAGAAGCAAATTATGAGTATGGCTTGGATTGACAGGTACACTGGAGAGTGGAACAGAGAAAGGCTCCAATTATTCCTGTCTTAGGATAGAAGGGTTTGGTAGTGTGAACCAGTTCTCTAGTGTAAAGGTTACACTGGACGATACAACAGATGATTGTCGGGAAGGAAACGTTCCTTCCCGACAATCGCCTGCTCATCAGTGGAAGAGAGTACTGCATTTACATGCAATGATATCCTCCACAGTATGGGGAGGAGCGATCATTAATGCCATCGCTCATCTCCATAAAGACTCATTGTTTTCCGGCAGCAGAGGCTGTTTGCACAGCATGATCTGCTGCCGTCGATTTTTGTGTCCTCATGAAAGATCTATTACCAGATGAACGAGTGTTTCTAAATGGCCCATTAGATTCTCCTCTTTGTGTATACTCCTCCACAAGCAATTTATTTAATTTACGTTCAAAGACAAAACAACATGGATGACGGAAAGCCTTTGAAACTCTGGATTCTCTTGATATTCTTGAGTTTAGATCTAAACAGTAGCTGGTATCGAATAAGTTGTACTTATGTGCTCCATTATGCATGACACCTTTATAAGTTGAAGTTGATACACCTGATAACAGTTTGGACAAAGAAATCAGCTTCCATGTTGGTACTAAAGATAGCAATAGTCCAATGGGAAGCCTTTATGTGTCCTCATATATTGCTACTATGCTACTCTTGCTACTCTTATTTACCCTTAATAAGAGTTAATACATCTAAGTAAAGAACGCCTTTGTTGATAGTAAACAGAAAGAAGATAAAAGCCTTTCTCAATTACAGCTGGAATAACATACAATTAAGTGTATTTTTTACTTTCTTTATTCCTTGAGTCTTTTAATGTAAAAAGCTTGTAGCCGAGATGAAAGGATGCGGCTAATCACAGAAGCAGTCTGTCCCAGTAACCCGAATACTGAGCAACAGCTGTGATCATTACAGAAAACAATGACTACTACAGGCATGAGACTGTATGTGTGGTAATTACCCAACTAAAGAATGCAATGGAATAAGAATAGATCAATGTTACTAGAATACATTCTCCAGTTCAAGTCAGAGGTCAGCAATAAGACCAACAAATACCACATTTCTAAGTAGGAACTTTAGATTATTCTGGAGGTCAGTCATCTAAATGAAGATGCTAAACTGGTTAGCTCACGTACTAAGACTTTGTTTGGATTTATACATTTTTTTTGTCACCAATGTCTATGCACCTCTTCTTGAAAACTTGTAAAAAGAAAACAAGTTGTAATAGAAACTGTAGTTGATTCCTTAGGTAATACTTAGGATGGAGAAGAAGGCTTTCAAATGACTGAAGGCCAACATCTTTAGATTTTTATACAGATATTTTATAGTAACAAACACACTATATTATACCTTAAAATAAACTTTGAGTAATTCAGTATACAAGTATTTCTTGTGGCAGTGCAGTATTTCTTGTGGCAGCCTTTTAAAGGTTTTTTTTATTTGCATCAATATAGAATAAAATAATTTATGAAGGTAGCTACAGCAAATAACATAACTATATGTTACATACTAATATAGCCATTTTTTATATTCTGCGCCATTTGCAATATGACATAAGCCATAACACCTTCTTAGGCAAATGTTCTGTGCTGTCCACACAGGAAACCTGTCTATAAGATGGCCGCTGATGGAAGGTCATGTGACCAGGCAAATCACCTCTATGTGATGACTTCTCATTTCAAACACACTGTACTTCTACTAAGCTCCCAACTGTGCAAATGCAGATGGCAGGCCCAGAGTATTTGCATGGAAGAGACATCTTGTGGAGTGGAGTTGATTTTCCTGTTCACATGACTCTACATCAGAAGCCGTTTTATGGACAAGACATCATTGTGGATAGCAAAAAAGATTTGGCAAACAAGGGGATAAACCTAATGAAATATAGAAAATTACACATAATTTCAACAAAGACTATATTAGTAAGTGCCATATAGTCATATTATATACACATTGATCAACAGTAGCCAGAAACTGACCAACAACTTTAAGCAGCTTTGTAAATTGTCTTAAATGACTATTCTATTGTTTTGTGTACACAGCTCTTATTCAACTACTGTGTCTCTGTGGAAACAAACTACATACAAGGTACAAGAAGATAAAATAAGGAAAAGGCAGAGTTACTAAACAGGTTTTTTAGATATGTATATACAAAAAAAGATAAAGGAGCTGATATCTGTCGTGCTGGGGCTATTAGTACATCCAGTAATATACTCAATTGGCTAACTGTAGATATGGTCCAAGATAAGTTAAATAAGGTAAATGTGAAAAAGGCTCCGGGTACAAATGGATTACACTCAAGAGTGCTTAAAGAGCTCAGTTCAGTCATTGCTGTGCCCCCGTTTATAATTGTTAAAGATTCTCTAGGTACTGGTACAGTGCCAAGTGACTGGTGCAAGGCAAATGTGGTCCCCATATTCAAAAAAAGGATCTAGGTCCTCCACAGGTAATTATAGACCAGTTAGTTTAACTTCTGTTGTGGGATAAGGGACTATATACAGAAGTATTTAAGGATCCCAGCAGGCATATTTCATTCAGCTTCGTGAATGCTTTATTATAACCAACAGCACTGGTTTTTCAGGACGTGTTTGGCCCATCCAGCCTTTCTCAACAGTTGAGAAAGGCTGGATGGGCCGCAACGTGTCCTGAAAAACCAGTGCTGTTGGTTATAATAAAGCATACACCAAGCTGAATGAAATACGCCTGCTGGGATTCCTTAAATACTGATTGTGGGGAGCCCCCCTTCCCGTGCAGTGCAACCGATGGGTCGAGTGCTGTCCTACTACTGCTACAATATATTCAGAAGTATGTGACTGTAAATAATATTATAAGTGATAACCAGCATGGGTTTATCAACAGAAGTTGTCAGACTAACCTGATTTGTTTTTATGAGGAGGTGAGTAGAAGCCTGGACAGAAGGGCAGCTGTGGATGTAGTGTTTCTGGATTTTGTAAAGGCTTTTAATACTGTCCCTCATAGATGTTTAATAGGTAAAGTATGGTCTATAGGCTTGGAAAGTATAGTTTGTAATTGGATTGAAAACTGGCTGTAGGACCCTGTCCAGAGAGTTTTGGTCAATGATTCCTATTCAGAATGGTCCCGGGTTATAAGTGGTGTAACCCAAGGTTCAGTGCTGGATCCTCTATTATTTTATTTATTAATGATATCAAGGATGGCATTAAAAGCACAATTTCTAACTTTTGTAGTTAACACCAAGCTATATAGTACTGTACTGTCTAAGGAAGATGCCCAAAAACTACAAGCTGACTTGAACACTCTGAGTGACACTCCAACATCTCCACCATGGGCAAGACTAAAGAGCTGTCTAAAGATGTCAGGGACAAAATTGTTGACCTACACAAGGCTGGAATGGGCTACAAAGCCATAAGTAAGAAGATGGATGAGAAGGTGACAACTGTTGGTGCAATTATTCGGAAGTGGAAGAAGTACAACATTACTGTCAATTGACCCAGACCTGGAGCTCCATGCAAGATATCACCTTGTGGAGTCTCATTGATCATGAGAAAGGCTAAAAATCAGCCAAGAACTATGCAGGAGGAGCTGAGTAATGATCTCAAGACAGCTGGGACCACAGTCTCCAAAAAAAACATTGGTAATATATTAAGACGTAATGGTTTAAAATCCTGCAGTGCACGCAAGGTTCCTCTGCTCAAGAAGGCTCACGTCCAGGCCCGCCTCAAGTTTGCCAATGAACATATTAATGACTCCGAGAGAGACTGGGAGAAGGTGCTGTGGTCAGATGAGACCAAAATTGAGCTCTTTGGCCTCAACTCAACTCGAAGTGTTTGGAGGAAAAAAAATACAGAATATGACCCTAAGAATACCATCCCCACCGTCAAGCATGGTGGTGGAAGTATTATGTTTTGGGGGTGTTTTTCTTCTAAGGGCACAGCCCAACTTCACTGCATTGACGGGAAGATGAACGGAGCCATGTATCGCAAAATCCTGGGTGACAACCTCCTTGCCTCCGCCAGGGCACTGAAATGGGTCGTGGATGGGTCTTTCAGCACGACAACGACACAAAACATACAGCCAAGGAAACAAAGGAGTGGCTCCATAAGAAGCATATCAAGGTCATGGAATGGCCTAGCCAGTCTCCTGACCTCAATCCCATCGAAAATCTATGGAGAGAGCTGAAGCTTCGCGTTCCAAATGCATGCCTAAAAACCTTAAGGATATGGAGATGATTTGCAGAGAGGAGTGGGCCAAAATTACTCCTGAAGTGTGTGCAAACCTTATAAAAAACTATAAGAAATGTCTGACTGCTGTGCTTGCCAACAAGGGTTTTGCCACCAAGTATTAAATGATGTTTTCCTAGGGGATCAAATACTTATTTCCCTCAAAGAAATTAAAATTATTTTTTATTTCTCATTTCATGTAATTTTCTCAGTTTTTCTTTTGATATTCTATGTGGCACTGTTAAAATAAAGCTGGCATAAAATTATGAGACGTTTCATATATTTTTTAGTATTAAAACTTTAAAAGTCAGTGGGGGATCAAATACTTATTTCCTCCACTGTATATGAAGGTACATTTATACAAATGGTTTATACATACATGGACTTAGATGGAGTTACATTCATAGGGTTACATATATGCATGGAATTACATTCATATATATGGTTAAATACATACATGGAGTTACATTCATACATAGGGTTACATACATACATACAGAATTACTTTCATACAAGGGTTACATACATATATGAAGGTACATTCATACAAATGGTTTATACATACATGGAGTTACATTCATAGGGTTATATACATGCATGGAGTTACATTCATACACATGGTTACATACATACATGGAGTTACTTTCATACACAGGTTTGCATACATACATGAAGGTACATTCATACATATGGTTACATACATACCGGGAGTTGCATTTATACACAGGGTTACATACATGGATGGAGTTACATTCATACATAGGGTTAAATACATACATTGAGTTAAGTTCATACACATGGTTACAAACATACATGGAATTACTTTCATACACAGGGTTACATACATATATGAAGGTACATTCATACAAATGCTTTATAGATATATGGAGTTACAGTCATACATGGGGTTACATACATACATGGAGTTACGTTTATACACATGGTTATATACATGGATGGAGTTTAATTCATACATGGGGTTAAATACATGCATGGAGTTACTTTCATACACAGGCTTACATACATGGAGTTACTATCATACCCATGGTTACATACATACATATATAGAGTTACTTTCATACACAGGGTTACATACATAAATGATGGTACACTCATACATATGGTGACATACATACATGGATATACATTTATGCACTGGGTTACATACATGCATGAAGTTACATTCATACATAGGGTTACATACATGTATGCAGTTACATTAATACACATGGTTACATACATACATGAAGTTACTTTCATACACATGGTTATATATGTACATACATGGAGTTACATACATGGAGTTACATTTATACATAGGGTTACATACATACATTTGCATACATACATAGGGTTACATTAATAGAATGGTTTGCATAGATGCAGTTACATACATACATGGAGTTACATTCATACATAGGGTTACATACATACATGGAGTTACTTTCATACACCGGGTTATATACATACATGGAGTTACATTCATACATAGGGTTACATTCATACATGGAGTTACATTCATACATAGGGTTACATACATACAGTTGCATACATACATAGGGTTACATTAATAGAGTGGTTTTCATAGATGCAGTTACATACATACCGTACTTAGAGTTGCATAAGTTATTTTCGTACACAGTTAAATAAAAGCATAGGGTTACATGCTGCACATCCACAAGGTTACATAAATACAAACATAATGGTACGGCTACATTTATACATAGCTACATATCTACATTGTGTTACAGACATATATAAGGTAATCTTTTTTTTACAAACACGGTCTCCGCATGACTCACATCCTCGCAATGTAACTTTCTCTTTTTCCCGTTATTTTCCCTTCTTCTGTATCAGCACACTCTGTAACATATCGCGAAAAAAAGCGGCGCCCAAAGGAAAACTGAACTAAATGGTCGGAGTCTGTCAGTCAAGAGGACTGTGTTACCATGGAAACCATGCCTATTATAAGTGGAGCACGCTGCATTCTATATCTGTGTCTCCGTTACTTACAGTTTAAAAGGTTTGTAAGTACGCCATACAAAAGAACCAAAGCAGAGCCTGAATGCAAGCAGATCAAATGTATTAGTAGTGCTAAATTACCGGCGGAGACATATTCACTTGGTGGAATTATTTTAATGAGATTTTTTTTGCTGTGTATGGGGATAATCCGCATAAGGTCATAAGGTTGATTTGAATTTACAGCGTCCGCTTCACATAGCTTTTTGAAGTTGGAATCATTAGAAGATATTAAAGGTCTAGAATAAATTAGATTTCTTTAAAACACTTTTTTTTTTTTTACTTATTTTTTATTTTTATTCTTAAAATGTGTTTTTACCATTTTACCCTGGTGCCTGGCTGATGTGTGCTGGCAGTCGTAACTGTTTGAGATCATTACCTGTCACTTCTCATTTCATATGAAGCCTCATTAACACATTATCTACAGCGGGAGAAGTCGAATGCCACGTTCATGCTGTGATTGTACTACATTTCCCATGAAGCTCAGGCAGTCTCTCCAGTTGCTCACATTTGTTAAGTGATCACATAACTATTAGATCAGATCCCTAGCAATCACGAGAACTGGGACACTGTACCATGTGGAGGCCCCCAAAATTAATGGAGCAGTCAGTCAGGCATGTGCGGA
This sequence comes from Rhinella marina, assembly GCA_900303285.1. Lineage (NCBI taxonomy): Eukaryota > Metazoa > Chordata > Amphibia > Anura > Bufonidae > Rhinella > Rhinella marina. The sequence continues at coordinate 56,230 of ONZH01024308.1, forward strand.
GCAGCTCCATTTCCATGGCAGTTCCGGAGATAGCCAAGGGCTGTACTCTCCTATTGGGAACTCCCTGGAAATGTATAAAGCAGCTGTATGGCATGCTGAACCGACTGCTCTAATCACTTCCACAGGGTTCACATTTTTGTGATCTGTGGAGATCTCAGGGGTAGAACCTCCACTGATCTAATAGTTAAAAGTGAAACTTCAGGGAGCTTCCACAGGGTTCACATTTTTGTGATCTGTGGAGATCTCAGGGGTAGAACCTCCACTGATCTAATAGTTAAAACAGCAGACACCCAGGACTAATTTCTGTGATCACCAATAATGCTCTGCACTCCACGGCCGTGAAGGCTCCCTCAAGCATCAGTATGAAAGACATGGTCTCGCTTAAGAAACCAGGGCTTTTAGAGCTGTAGTTCCTATGGAGCTCTGCAGGTTTCCGGGCTCCATAAGAACATAGCAAATCTGCCATGAACTGCAAGAGCAATTCAATACAGTGTATTGTAAAAGAAATGATTGCTTATTATAGTCATCTCAGGTGACTTAAAAAACATAAAGTAAAAAAAAAGTTTTGAAAGATATAAAAATTCTAATCACCCCCTTTCCTCATAATTTAAATAAAAACAAATTATATAATGCATAAAATGATTTATTTATTTACCACAGTTTTGAAGTAGAATAGGATATTAGGAGATAAATTCTTGAGATTTAATAGGTTTTGTGCATTTTCTAGTTATCTTCACCATTCAAGATCCCTCAGAGGGACAAAAACCTTCAGATGCAAGCCAGTGTATCTCTTGCCTTCCAAGGGCTCTGCCTCCTGCTGTGTTGAATTAGTCAAAAATCACAAGGTTGCAGGACTCTCGAGAGGATGCCTGGCACAGTCATACCCATCAAGGTAGCAAGTACTCTATAGCATGTGGTCCATCCAAAGCAGAATAAAAGGTAGGAGATGTGGATGAAGTAGAACCAGTGGATTGTAGAAATATGAGCACTCAAAGACCATGAAAGGGTCAAATAAGGTATATAGTAACAGGCCTTGCATGTATTTGCTGCAGTGGGCCCTCATTCTATAGGGCCTTATAATTGTTACATTCTTGAGTAGATGGAATGAAGGACTCTTCAGCCCACATTGAAAGCTAAAAATGGCACCCTTGTCTATGGCTGGCTATTCCTTTGTCCTCTGTGGCTTACTACTATCACATACCTTACCTTGTTGCTCCAAGGAAGCTTCAAAGTTGTTATAAGAAATAACTTTTAAAATATAAGTTCTTATAAATAAATATATGCTGGTAATTCTTCCTAAATAAGTTACCCTATGACATCACTTTCACTTAACGTACATTTTCAAGGTTATTTTTTGCAACTAATATACAGTATCCACTCCGAGAGAATAAAAAAGTCCCTAACGGTGCAGACTCTTCTCACAACACTATTAAATGTGTATTAAGTGTTTCTGTATCTTTCTTTCCTCCTACCAGCCAGAAAATGATTTCCGACACTGCGATATTTTAAGAGCCATAGAACAAATTGTGCCAAAAGCCTTTGAGAGGAAACAAGTGAGCAAGATCCAGTTTAAGAACATGAACGTCATCTGTGGAACAGCAGGGCACAAAAACAGGTCACCACAAAAATTACACTAAATATGTGTTTACTAGGTATAAAACTCAAAAAGAAGCAATTTAGTGAGGGGAGAAATGCATTAAAGCTATTACCAGGAGAGCCTCAACCGCATCCTTTTATGCGGCTGGTAATTAAAATGTTGTGGCTTGAGACCAAACAATAATTTGATATTACCTCATCTTGCTGCTGCGCTATGGAATGAGAGGTTTTAAATAGGTTAGTAATGGGAATTTTATTTCGCTTCTCCGTCCTGTGCACAAAACTGCAGAAAAGGGAAAGAAATAATGAAATTGTGATGTCTGGAGATGTTTGGCTCAGAACAAGGCTGACCCTTCAAACTGTAATTGGTGATCTTTATACAGAATAGATGAAGTTTGGGAAAGACTTCTCTGTCTGTGTGGCGATATAATTGTCTTTTCCCTGGTGGTTGTTATACTTAAACTTGGAAGTTATTTTTTTACTGTACGCACGGTGAAACTTTGCTCATTTTCAGACATGTTTGGTGCTAGTATCTCCGAGGTTAGAATATGAAGCTGTCATGTGATAGCTATTGTGTGTTTTTAAGAAATTAATAAATAAGTCCCCAATGTCCTGCCTTCTGAGATATGTTGTGGTTAGAGATGAGCGAAGCGATTCGTCGATTCGTTAATTCGTATCGAATCTTGGAAATTTTCAGCTGCGAAGCGAATTTCCTTGGATTCACTTTGTATTATTCGTAAACATACGCACAATTTTACACGCTAACTATACGTACAATGCGTATGAAGCGTACAAAACGTACGCATTATGCATGAGGCGGAACAATGACGATACGCCCACGCAAGAGCGGGAAAGTGAAGATACGCCCCCCCCTCCGAACTGGAAAAAAACAGCCCACCGGGATCTAACTATTTTGCATGTATAGGGAGTGAAGACTCCTCCCTCAGTACTCCACCCTCCTTTGAAGCCACTCTGAACCAGTTTAGACCAGCGCTGACTTTAGAGCAAGCATCATGGCTAAGAAACAGCTAGTAACATAGTAACATAGTTTATAAGGCCGAAAAAAGACATCTGTCCATCCAGTTCGGCCTGTTTTCCTACAAGTTGATCCAGAGGAAGGCAAAAAAACTCTGTGAGGTAGAAGCCAGTTTTCCTCACTTTAGGGAAAAAAATTCCTTCCCGACTCCAATCAGGCAATCAAAATAACTCCCTGGATCAACGACCCCTCTCTAGTAACTATAACCTGTAATATTATTACCCTCCAAAAATACATCCAGGCCCCTCTTGAACTCTTTTAGTGAACTTACCATCACCACCTCCTCAGGCAGAGAGTTCCATAGTCTCACTGCTCTTACCGTAAAGAATCCTCTTCTATGTTTGTGTACAAACCTTCTTTCCTCCAGACGCAGAGGATGGCCCCTCGTCACAGTCCAGGGGATAAATAGATCGTGGGAGAGATCTCTGTACTGACCTCTGATATATTTATACATAGTTATTAGATCTCCCCTCAGTCGTCTTTTTTCTAAAGTGAATAAGCCTAAATTTGATAATCTTTCTGGGTACTGTAGTCCACCCATTCCAGTTATTACTTTAGTTGCCCTCCTCTGAACCCTCTCCAGCTCTGCTATGTCTGCCTTGTTCACAGGAGCCCAGAACTGTACAAAGTACTCCATGTGTGGTCTGACTAGTGATTTGTAAAGTGGCAGGACTATGTTCTCATCACGGGCCTCTATGCCTCTTTTGATGCAGCCCATTATCTTATTGGCCTTGGCAGCAGCTGTCTGACACTGGTTTCTGCAGCTTAGATTTCTGTTCACTAAAATTCCTAGGTCCTTTTCTATGTCAGAGTTACCCAATATTTTACCATTTAGTATGTACTGGTGACTTGCACTATTCCTTCCCATATGCATAACTTTACATTTGTCAGTGTTAAACCTCATCTGCCACTTCTCTGCCCAAGCCTCCAGTCTATCCAGATCCATCTGTAGCAGTGTACTGTCCTCTTCTGTGTTAATTACTTTACACAGTTTAGTGTCATCTGCAAAAATTGATATTTTACTGTGCAAGCCTTCTACAAGATCATTGATAAATATATTGAAGAGAATAGGGCCCAATACTGACCCCTGTGGTACCCCACTAGTTACAGTGACCCAATCTGAGTATGTACCATTAATAACCACCCTCTGTTTTCTATCACTGAGCCAGTTACTTACCCACATACAGACATTTTCTCCCAGGCCAAGCATTATCATCTTATATACTAACCTTTTATGTGGTACAGTGTCAAATGCACGTATATACGACATCCACTGATTCGCTGCGGTCCAGTCTAGAACTTACCTGCTCATAGAAACTGATTAAATTGGTTTGACATGACCGATCCCTCATGAAGCCATGCTGATATGGAGTAATTTGCTTATTTTCATTGAGGTACTCCAAGATAGCATCTCCTAGAAAACCCTCAAACAGTTTACCCACGACAGATGTTAAACTTACCGGCCTATAGTTCCCGGGCTCTGTTTTTGGACCCTTTTTGAATATTGGCACCACATTTGCTATGCGCCAATCCTGTGGAACACTCCCTGTCAGTATAGAGTCCTTAAATATCAGAAATAAGGGTCTGGCGATGACATTACTTAATTCTCTTAGGATACGGGGGTGTATGCCATCCGGTCCTGGCGATTTGTCTATTTTAATCTTTTTAATACGCAGCTCTACTTCTTCCTGGGTCAGACAGGGCACTTTTAATGGGGAATTTACTTTTATATTCTGCATTTCATCTGACAGTTTATTTTCCTCAGTGAATACAGTGGAGAAAAAGATATTTAGTAGCTATGCTTTCTCCTCATCGCTCTCTGCAACTCCCCCCTCATTACTCTGTAAGGGGCCGACACCTTCAGGTTTATACTTTTTACCATTTATATAATTAAAGAACATTTTAGGGTTAGTTTTACTTTCTTTGGCGATTAATCTCTCGGTCTCTAGTTTGGCTGCTTTTATTTGTCTTTTACATATTCTATTTTTTTCCTTGTAGTTTTTCAATGCTTCCTCGCTCCCCTCCTGTTTTAGTGATTTAAATGCTTTCTGTTTGTCATTTATTGCTTTCTTTACAGTTCTGTTTATCCACATTGGTTTTTTTTTGTTCCTTAACCTTTTATTCCCAAATTGGGATGAAATGTGCTTTGGGTTCGAGTTGCCTGTACCACCGCGTGCTCCAGACATCAGGATGTCACAAGTTCAACTCTGCAAGAGAAGCCAAGCTTCAGTGCCTGTGTCCTTACCACCTGCTGAAGTTGCTGCGCCTGCGACTCGAGGCGGCTGGAGCATCTAGTGTGGCTGGAGTGTCCGCTATCTCTCATATGGCAGAGGTGGCTGGAGCGTCCACTTCTCCGCCCAGGAGGAGATCCACCACTTCCATACACCAGAACCCAATTGTTCCACCATCTGTGACGGCCCATGCACAGACTCTCTGGGACTATAAACCCGCAGTGGAGGACTGGGTCATACAAGTTCTTGACCACCCTAGGCCAGGAGATCCTTCGTTGGAACGCAGGAAGGGAACTGTGCTTTGGTTATCGGTTGGGAGAGGGCCTGGCTTCCTGCAGGATGACGAAGATGGAAGGAAATATTTTGTGGGCCGCAGGTCGGTGAAATGGCCGTACCTGCCACAACATCGTCACAGCCTGTACGTGGGGGATCAGGTGGAGTACACCCCCATGGCGTCCCTCAAAGGCCCATTTGCGACCGGGGTTACCCTCCTGTCAAAGCCTCTGGTGCCTAAAATGGAACCAGAAGTGTGGCCGGATGAACCACCAGGTCCAGGACCCTTGCGCTGCCTGCAGGAGTTCCCAGATGGCATCCCCCGTTTCAGGGAAAAGCCACAGCCACCACCTTTCAGCTGGGTCAGCTCACTACATCATCATTCACCTTCCAATCAAAGGTCATCCACCAGTACCAGCTGCCGTGGAAGGTGAAGCCAGCAGCAGCCAGGGTAGCTGGGCCTTCTTCCCTGGATGTAAACTTTCCGCTGCAGCTGGAAGTCCTTACCCCTGATGTCCCGGCAGGAGGATCCGAAAAAGCGCAAGTGGCTGCAGCTCTTACCAGCGTGACCACCACCCGGACCCGGTCAAGTCCAACTGAAGGAAGAAGAGGCTGGAGTTCCACCACCACAGCGAGCGTGGCCTTCAAGAGGCAGGAGCGTCCTCTGATGAGCTTCAGCAGCAGCTCAAGCGAGGAGGATTTCAGGTCCCTCATCTGAGGAACCTACTACTTGCTGCTGTCAAGGACTGCAGGAGGACCTATGGGAGCCACACCATGGACTGAACCTGACGGGTGAGAGCTAGTTGGCACTTTTATGTTTGTGTGTTTGTTTGTATTGCCCCCGTTTCACTCTCACCTAGATGGACATGGCTGTCAGGACTCCCCCCATTCTGCAGAAAATTACCTGTTGCGCCGAAGTGCGCCTATTCTCCTTTTTCCCCCTTCTCAGGTTATTTGGGACCCCTTTTGCAAAAAGAGTTCTCTATTTGCTGCTATTCTCTATTATCTATGTGGATTACACATTACCTGTTTGGATTACAAAATTACCTCATGTGGATTACAGTTGAATTTTGGACTGTGTTCCAGTGTTTTATGCCAAGCAGCCATAAGGAGAGACTCAAACGTTTATCTGAGCCTATTATGCTTGCACGTGGATTACAATTGAATTTTGGAATATGTGTTCCAGACAGACTGTTTTATCATTGCCAAGCCATCTAGGATCCATAAGGAGAGACTCAAACGTATATCTGAGTCTTTTATGCTTGCAAATGTGAAATTGATTGCACTAAAATGTTTGCATACTTATATCTTTGCCGTATTTTAGCTACACTGTTTTTAATGGTACAGCACTTTAGCCCATTGTGTGTATTCTTTTTCTAGTACTGCAATGTCTTATTAATGCACTTATTGTACGGTGTTTTTAGTAAATTATTAACTTATTGAAAGCTAGCATCAGTGAGCACCTTATTTTTGTAGTTCATATAGTCTGCCTCTAAAGACTGTAGGCCGCGGCCTAGCCTCGTGCATATGACGCATTCGCACGTCAATGGTACGCTAAGTATTCGTACACACTTTTGTACGCTAATGCTTACGTATTACGTACTTTTAACTACGCTGACTGTACGTACGTAATTTACGCAGGAATGTTCGCAAAACGACGATTGTTTTTTTTTACGTAGATTCAACAAATAAGTTCGTTTAAATCCGAATCTTGTCAGAAATTCGGCGAATATTCGGCGAACAAAGTTTTGAATGATTCGCCCATCTCTAGTTGTGGTATCCCAACACTGTAGAGTAGGTGGCCTTTTTTTGCCGATACTATATAATGAATGCTATATAATACATAAGGAATGTGATTGAGCCCAGGGTCAAACACAGTTTTAACTTATATTACTTGTTTGGTCAGAAAATCCATTTACCAGTAATTTTTATTAAAACTGTTATTTTTTTTTTCTTTTAAAGCTCCATTAATCCTTTCAGGACTTAGCCATTTCCCTTCTTTGGGTTTTCACTCCCAGCCTTCCCAGAGCCATAACGGTTTTATTTTTCCATTTATATAGCCGTACTTGCAGGACAAATTGCGCTTGATAATGGCACCATTTACTAGTGGATACAATGTAATGGGAAGATGGAAAAAAATCCTATATGGCGTGGAATCGGAAAGAAAATGCAATTCCTCCAGAGTTTAATGGGTTTTGTTTTTACACTGTTCCCTATGAGGTAAAAATTAGCTTTACTCTTTATTCCATTTATTTTCTAGTGTTTTAATACTTAAAAAAATGAAAACTTTGGATAAAATGTTTTTTCCACAACCATGTTCTGACCCCCATAACTCTTTTATATTTATGTCTGAGAAGCTCTGTGAGGGATCATTTTTTAAGTGATACCATTTTGGGGAATGACTTTTTGGTCACTTATTAATTTTCTTTAGGGAGGTGATGTAAAGTAAAAGTAGCAATTTGGCCCTTTTGATTTTTTCCTGTTACAATGTTCGCTGTATGGGATAAATATTTTTATATTTTAATAATATGTGCATTTTGGCATGCAGCGACTATTATTCTTATTTTATTTTGCTTATTTTTTATTATGGGAAAAGGGTTTTTGTTTTTTGCACGTTTTAAAAGTTCCCCTGGGGAACTTGAACATGTGATATTAGATCACTTCTGTCACAGATTCAAATGTATTAGCATTGAAGTCTATGGGAAATTCACTATGATCCTATGGAGCCCTATCACAGGCAGCGCCTCCATAGAATGAACAGCAACCCCGATTCCCACTGGGGGGAGCCATTCTAGTCCCGGGAGTGCAGCACTCCCAGATTTTATGCTCTCAGATGCGAGGGGTAAATGTCTGCAATTGGTGTCATCGACCATTGCACACATTACCTCACATTACCTTGGTGGCGGTGCTGAAGAGGTTAACTCAGGGTTTGTATATACATATATATATATATATATATATACAGTACACACCAAAAGTTTGGACACACCTTCTCATTCAAAGAGTTTTCTGTATTTTCATGACTATGAAAATTGTAGATTCACACTGAATACCATTTCAGGTGACAATGAGTAGTCATTGAAGGAATAGGTAGAGTGGAGAGACAGAGTAGAAATGAAGGGAGTAGATTAACTGGGTGGCAGAGTTCAGGATATATTGGAGGAGCCAAAAAGTGTTAGGGAGGTCACAAAGGGCTTGGATGTACAGTTTAAAGAGTCAGAAGCTAGCCTGAGGCAGCAGACATGTGAGACTCTAGAAAGTGTGGTCATTTGATAGGTCTGATTCAAGAGTTGAGTTACATGAGGGAAATATAACAATTTCACTTTTCTTCATGTTGACTTTCAGAGAGCAGGAGAAGACAAATATAGCTGATAGACATTGGAGATAGCAGAGATGTAACATCTGGGCCAGAGAGGTGTTTGGACACACCTTCTCATTCAAAGAGTTTTCTGTATTTTCATGACTATGAAAATTGTAGATTCACACTGAAGGCATCAAAACTATGAATTAACACATGTGGAATTATATAGTTAACAAAAAAGTGTGAAACAACTGAAAATATGTCTTATATTCTAGGTTCTTCAAAGTAGCCACCTTTTGCTTTGATTACTGCTTTGCACACTCTTGGCATTCTCTTGATGAGCTTCAAGAGGTAGTCACCTGAAATGGTATTCCAACAGTCTTGAAGGAGTTCCCAGACATGCTTAGCACTTGTTGGCCCTTTTGCCTTCACTCTGCGGTCCAGCTCACCCCAAACCATCTCGATTGGGTTCAGGTCTGGTGACTGTGGAGGCCAGGTCATCTGACGTAGCACCCCATCACTCTCCTTCTTGGTTAAATAGTCCTTACACAGCCTGGAGGTGTGTTTGGGGTCATTGTCCTGTTGATAAATAAATGATGGTCCAACTAAACGCAAACCGGATGGAATAGCATGCCGCTGCAAGATGCTGTGATAGCCATGCTGGTTCAGTGTGCCTTCAATTTTGAATAAATCCCCAACAGTGTCACCAGCAAAGCACCCCCACACCATCACACCTCCTCCTCCATGCTTCACGGTGGGAACCAGGCATGTAGAGTCCATCTGTTCACCTTTTCTGCGTCGTACAAAGACACGGTGGTTGGAATCAAAGATTTCAAATTTGGACTCATCAGACCAAAGCACAGATTTCCGCTGGTCTAATGTCCATTCCTTGTGTTCTTTAGCCCAAACAAGTCTCTTCTGCTTGTTGCCTGTCCTTAACAGTGGTTTCCTAGCAGCTATTTTACCATGAAGGCCTGCTGCACACAGTCTCCTCTTAACAGTTGTTGCAGAGATGTGTCTGCTGATAGAACTCTGTGTGACATTGACCTGGTCTCTAATCTGAGCTGCTGTTAACCTGCGATTTCTGAGGCTGGTGACTCGGATGAACTTATCCTCCGCAGCAGAGGTGACTCTTGGTTTTCCTTTCCTGGGGCGGTCCTCATGTGAGCCAGTTTCTTTGTAGCGCTTGATGGTTTTTTGCGACTGCACTCAGGGACACTTTCAAAGTTTTTCCAATTTTTCGGACTGACTGACCTTCATTTCTTAAAGTAAAGACGGCCACTCGTTTTTCTTTACTTAGCTGCTTTTTTCTTGCCATAATACAAATTCTAACAGTCTATTCAGTAGGACTATCAGCTGTGTATCCATCTGACTTCTGCCCAACACAACTCATGGTCCCAACCCCATTTATAAGGCAAGAAATCCCACGTATTAAACCTGACAGGGCACACCTGTGAAGTGAAAATCATTTCAGGTGACTACCTCTTGAAGCTCATCAAGAGAATGCCAAGAGTGTGCAAAGCAGTAATCAAAGCAAAAGGTGGCTACTTTGAAGAACCTAGAATATAAGACATATTTACAGTTGTTTCACACTTTTTTGTTAAGTATATATTCCACATGTGTTCATAGTTTTGATGCCTTCAGTGCTTCAGTGTGAATCTACAATTTTCATAGTCATGAAAGTACAGAAAACTCTTTGAATGAGAAGGTGTGTTCAAACTTTTGGTCTGTACTTTATATATATATATATATATATATATATAGGTTATATATACATAATACACAGTAATACAAAAACAAGTACAATAAGCATTTAACAATATAGACAAATAGTGACAGATGGGTGCAAAGGAAGAGAAGAACCTTACAATCAGCAAAGGAAGGGTTAAGGAAACAGTAGAAGCTGCTCATGTGGCTGTGTAGAGGCAGATATTGTAGGCTTTCTTCAAGTGGTGGCTTTTCAGGTTGCTTTTGAAACGTTAGATGAAAAGGGATTGTCTGATGCGCTGGGCTAGTGAGTTCCAGAGTATAAAGGGAAGGGGTGTACAGGAAAAATCTTAGAAATGATTGTGTGAGGAGCAGACAACATCAAGAGATTAGGTCAGAGATGTAAAGAAGGTACAGGTGGTGGATGGTCTTGTATGTTGTTGCTATTTGAATTCATTGGTCAATGAGTAGTCATTGAAGGAATAGGTAGAGTGGAGAGACAGAGTAGAAATGAAGGGAGTAGATTAACTGGGTGGCAGAGTTGAGGATATATTGGAGGAGCCAAAAAGTGTTAGGGAGGTCACAAAGGGCTTGGATGTACAGTTTAAAGAGTCAGAAGCTAGCCTGAGGCAGCAGACATGTGAGACTCTAGAAAGTGTGGTCATTTGATAGGTCTGATTCAAGAGTTGAGTTACATGAGGGAAATATAACAATTTCACTTTTCTTCATGTTGACTTTCAGAGTGCAGGAGAAGACAAATATAGCTGATAGACATTGGAGATAGCAGAGATGTAACATCTGGGCCAGAGAGTGCAACCAAATCTGCACACAAGTGGTAGCCATATAAGCTGTGCCAGTACATAAGTATAGATAGAAAAGAGTAGAGATCCCAGGAAAGACCCTTGAAAGACATCATAGTGATTTATCCTTGTCACTAGGAGGCCTAGGTTCAGCTCAAACTGTTCTAGACCAGGGATGCTCAATCTGCAGCCCTCCAGCAATTGCAACACTACAACTCTCAGAATGCCCTAATAGCTGTAGGCTGTCCAGGCATACTGGGAGTTGTAGTTTTGTAACAGCTGGAGGGCCACAGGTTTTTAATCTCACCTTCCTAGATACATACTAGTATAATATAGAGTTCACAACAGTGGCTTATGAATTGTTAGTAGAGGATGGGACCGCTCAGCACTATGGACATATGGTGCCACTGTACAGAACTGTATTCTCCCCTATAATTAATACTTGTAACTAGTGATGAGCGAATCATTCAAAAAATTATTCGCCGAACATTCGCCGAACTTTTCCTAAGATTCGTATATTCGACGACTAGATTTGTTGTATTTGCGTACAAAATATACGTTATTATGTGCTATTAATGAACATTCGCGCACTAATAACGAACGTTTATTTAAAAAATGTACGCAACTTCTTAGAAGACGTGCGCATGAGCGTACAAATAGCTTACGAATCCTCAGCGTACTATTGTCTACGCGATTACGTAATACGCAGGCACGTACGACGAGAGGCCGCGGCGTGCACTCCTCAGAGGCAGAGCAAATATTCGAAAATGGTATCCAGACGATCCTCATCATTTAGCTCTGCTGCACAGCTGAAATACATAGTCCGGCTGATGGACCGCCAGGATTACGATTTACGATGGCACACACCGCCACCCGAACCAGCATAAAAAGGAAGTGATCCAGCAGGTGATCCGAGGCTTGCGCCATTGTTTCGACACCTTGCGGACCCCAGGCCAGATCCAGCGTAAATGGTCAGATCTGAAATCGCCCCCAGAGGCAGTAAGTATATTTGAGGTAGAACAAGTAAGGTGCTGTCTATCCGGTAGTACAACAATCCACCATACAATAAAGTGAATATGAGGACACATTGCGGTACCTGTATAGAAATACACGCAATGGGCAACATACTTGAATACGTTGCTGAAAGGTAAAAACATTAGTGCAAACAATCCAGTGCAAACAATATAGTGCAAATACATTATAGGTATAATGTAAACATTTTAAATATCACCTATCTAGTATGCTCACGGACACGTTTAAGTCTCTTTTCTTCTGACGCTTGTCATAGAACTGGAGCAGAGTCCCAAACTCAGTTGCAATTTGTAATCCACATAGGTAAAATTGTAATCCAAATGGGTAAAAAAATAGCAGCAAAGGTTCCTTAAAAAACTCTTTAAGGGGCACCCCAATAACCTGAAAAGAGGGAAAAAAGGGATGAGGCGCACGTATGTGCAACTTGGTTAAAACTTTTTTTTTGATGGGGGGAGTCCTGACAATCCATGTCCATCTGGGTGAGGACAAACGCAGGGCAACAAAAATAAAAACAAACGCCAACTAGTGCTCACCCTTCAGGTTAAGTCCACGTTGTGGCTCCCATAAAAACTGAAGGATCCGATTCTTTACTTAAGGGCCAGCAGGTCCTCTTCACTGCTGCTGGAGCTAAAAGACATGAGAGGCGCTCCTGCCTCATGAAAGTGACACTGGCTGCAGCAGCAGACCCCCACCGACCTCTCAGGGATGGTCTTGTTAGTGACCGGGCGGTCACACTGGCAAGGGCCATGGCAACTTGGGCCTTGCCCATTACCTTGTAGTGCATAGATCCTCCCGCCGGCATACAAGGTGACAGAATCTCCGGCTGTAAGGGCTCTCTGGTAATGGTCTTCCGCGAGCAGCGGACTGTGCGGCCTGCACCTGCCATGGCAGTTGGTATTGTACCACCGATGGCTGGTACACAAAACTGTTGGTGGTCATCTGTCCCACATGAAGGATCATCAGCGGTGGCAAATCTGGTATCAGGGGTTCCAGCTGAGCTTGGGATTTCTCCTCAGATCGCGGAGACCCATCATTGGTCTCATGCGAACACCAAGCCTCTTCTGCGGCCTGGGCCTCCTTAGTCCAGTCTTCCGGTGTAGCTGGTCGCTTAAGGAGTTTCACCCCAGTAGCAAAGGGGCCTTGGAGGCTCTTCATGGGGGTATACTCCACGTAATCCCCTGCGTGGAAATTATGGCGGACAAGCGGAAGATATGGCCGCTTTACAGAATGGCGGTTTACGTATAATTCTTCCACCGTCTCCTCATCGCCGATAAAACCTACCACACTGAACCAAATAACGGTACTCTTTCAGCGCTCCAGCTTAGGGTCTCCAGACCGTGGGTGCTCCAAAACCTGCACAACCCACTCCTCTACCAACTTTTTGTATTCCCAGAGGGTCAGGGCGTTCCGGGTGACAGCCTCGGGGACCAATGAATTTTGCCGAAGGGAGTAGTCCTTCCGCGGCGGAGCGGGAACTCCTGCCGCCTCCGCCATGTCAGCCAGTGGAGTGAACACCTCAGCGGGCACCTCAACCGACTTCTTAGGCTGCCGGACATATTGAGAGACGCAGATCTCCTCCGGTTCCTTCTCCTCATAGGGGTCGGCCCCACACCATGCCTCCCCAGTCCGGGCCTCGCTGTGTCGCCATCTTAATTTCCTGAGTTGCCTTGTCTTCCTCGCACGCTGGAGAAGGGGGCGGAGCTACCAGGGAGGAGTCTGCATCGCTAATGAATTGAATTCGTACACACCAGCGTATAGAGTAACTTATACGTAGCAATAGCGTATAATTTACAGGACAAACTACGTAGCGAATGCATACAAAGCTGAAGCGAATCACCTAATATTCGGATTCGTTTTGCAGCAAAAAATTCCCAAGATTCGATACGAATACGAATCGACGAATCGATTCGCTCATCTCTACTTTTAACGAAGAATACAAATGAATGCCATAACTTCCTAGGAAACCAGATGCATACAGAGTTATAGTATGAGCCTATAGACTACTATGGGTGCCCTATTACAATTGTGTCCAACACAGATCCATAATTAAACAATATGAGCCCTTATTGATGTCTTTTATTTACAGTACAATAAGTGACGAATATTTCCTAATAAAAAAGAATGGACAAGTCTCTTCATTCTCTCTAACCCTCCCCACATTATCCAAGCCATGTATTAGAAACCCTCCTAGATAACAGCATTGGGGGAATCAGCTCTTGGAACAGTACCCAAATGTAGCCATAATAAAATTTCTTGAATCCAGCACTATAATGGTAAGGCCACACAGTCAGGTTTCCTAAAGCAGTTTTGGAAGTCAAAATCAGGAGAGGGTCATAAAAGCAGAGTAAGTACAAAAAACATATCCAACTTCTCTTTTTTTTTAATTTACTACTGGTTTTGGCTTCCAAAACTGCATTAAGAAACCTGAATGTGGGACCATACCATTAATCCCTTCCTGACATTTTTGCGTTTTTGTTTTTTCGCTCCCTGCTTTCCCGGAGCCATAACCTTTTTATTTCTCCATTCACATAGTCGTATGAGGAATTGTTTTTTGTGGGACAAGTTGCACTTTCTAATGACACCATTTATTATGGCATACAATGTAGAGGGAAGCTGGAAAACTTCCAAATGGTGTGGAATTGGAAAAAAAACACACAATTCTGTCATCATTTTATGGGTTTTGTTTTTTATAACATTCACAAAAAATGTAAACTTTTGAAAACATATTTTTTTCTTGTCATCATCCAATTCTGACCCCCATAACTTTTTTATAGTTACTGTATGTCTACGGAGATGTGTGAGAGTTCATGTTTTGTGGAACAATATGTAGTGTTTGCTAATAACATTTTGGGGTGTGTATGACTTTTTGATCACTTTTCATTCAATTTTATTGGGAAGTAAAGTGAAGCCATTCACTGTATGAGAAGTTTTTTTTTTTCATATTTAATAGTATGGGCATTTTTGCATGTGTTTTACTTTTTAAAGTGTTTATTTTTATTTTGGGGAAAGGGGGGGTATTTAGAATTTTTATATTTTTCAAAACTTTTTCACTTTTTTATATCCAAAAGTGGACCCCAACTTGCAATCATCAGATTGCAATTTTTAAAGAATAATTGAATTTTTTATCATTATTTTTCATTGAAAAGCATATTTTCAATGAAAAAAGTGTATTTTTACTGGATTTTTTTAAATTTAATAAATAGGGACTATAACAGACAACATTTTGATTGATTTTAAAATACAATGCACTATCCCTATACCGGAGATAAACATCTTCATTTACATCTGTTTTCTGGCACAAATAGAGCCAGAAATCTACAGCAGCTCTGAGATTTCTGTTTTCTTATCAAAAATTAGATGCATCCTCCAACAGTGCATGGGATATCTAGACTGGCTCAGAAAGTGCCAGTTCTTGATAAATCACTACCTGTATAACATTTAGGCCTCATTCACACAACCATGAAACCACCATGCCAGTTTTGAGAAAATCGAGGGTCCACAGAACACAGCGGTCCCCAACGCTGGCACGGTGGTCCCATGGTTGTGTGAATGTGACCTTGGAATATTTGACATATTTGTTTCATAGTGTCCTAACTGGTTCTCCCAGCTCAGTCTACTGGTTCTGATCTTGGGAATAATCTTATCTGTGTAGAGAAGAAGCACCAGATTATCATATTTTTGGGATTAAGAGAATACTACTATATTTGGTGGTCAACTCCTTGCATTTATTGACCAAAAGATAATTTGTCCATCTGTTTTCCCCAGGTGGCTGATTACTGTTTCGAATTTACAGATCCGTAACTTATTACTGAATTCCGGGCTTGAGATTGATGGTGAACATTTTACTCTACACCGCCATGATAATATTATTGTCGAGGATGACAAGGTGCACTTGAGAAGAGCCTTGACCAAAAAAGTGATTCTAGACACACTCATCAATTCCACTGATTTAAGCAGCATTCCATAACCTGTGCCTTTTAAGATGCAATAATATCACATTTATTAACACACTGATGTGTCAAAAATAGCAAGAACAATAAAAGAGAATGAAAATAGAAAGCATCTGACTGAGGGATTTAATAAGAGTAGCATGACTTTTCATAACATGCTTTCAATTTCAAATACGATTTACAAGCATGCAGTAAGCCAGGCATGCTTAAGGCCATAGATCTTCCTGCTCTTCAAGTTGTACGCTGTGTAAATCTTCACAGAGTGGCCTTCTGCTTTCTTAGCTTCTGTATTGAGCTCTTATTAGCAATGACAGATGACAATACTGGTGGTAAAGATATAGGGAACATGCTGCCTCTTTTGGCAGGCTGCAGGAGAGTTATCCAGGAGGATCTATAAAGTGAGGCAAATAAGGTTATGAAGTATAGGTCACTTTCACTATTGTAATTAAGATGTCCATGAGGAGATCTTGTATAAAGTAGATGCAGAAAAAGCCGAATGAATTCTATCACCTACAGTTCTGTCAACATCTACAATTGCCAATGTCATATTTGGTGATTCTTTAATCCCTTCAGGACCCAGCCTAATTTTGAAAACTTGACATGAGTCACTTTATGTGGTAATAACTTTGGAATGGTTTTACATAGCCATGTGATTCTGTCAGTGACTTCATGTTAGTGGTAAGGTTGGGTCGACATGTTTACCTTTTTTCATTAAAAAAAATCCAAAATTTACAGAAAATGTGGGAACATTTTTTTAAATTTCAATTTCTGTACTTTAATATAGTGAGTCCTCACAAAATAGTTATTAAATAAAATTCATCATGTGTCTTCTTTTCACTGGCCTCATTTTGTAAATGTAATCTTCATGAGGGATCGGTCAACTCAAAACAATTTAATCAGTTTCTATGAGGAGGTAAGTTCTAGACTTGACCGCGGCGAATCAATGGATGTGGTATATCTGGACTTCTCCAAAGCATTTGACACTGTACCGCATAAAAGGTTAGTATATAAAATGAGAATGCTTGTCCTGGGAGAAAATGTCTGTATGTGCGTAAGTAACTGGCTCAGTGATAGAAAACAGAGGATGGTTATTAACGGCACATATTCAGATTGGGTCACTGTCACTAGTGGAGTACCACAGGGGTCAGTATTGGGCCCTATTCTCTTCAATATATTTATTAATGATCTTTTAGAAGGCTTGCACAGTAAAGAATCAATTTTTGCAGATGACACTAAACTGTGTAAAGTAATTAACACAGAAGAGGACAGTACACTGCTACAGATGGATCTGGATATATTGGAGGCTTGGACAGAGAAGTGGCAGATGAGGTTTAACACTGACAAAGGTAAGGTTATGCACATGGGAAGGAATAATGCAAGTCACCAGTACATACTAAATGGTAAAACACTGGGTAATACTGACATGGAAAAGGACCTAAGAATTTTAGTAAACAGCAAACTAAGCTGCAGAAACCAGTGTCAGACAGCTGCTGCCAAGGCCAATAAGATAATCGGTTGCATCAAAAGAGGCATAGATGCCTGTGATGAGAACATAGTCCTGCCACTTTACAAATCACTAGTCAGACCACACATGGAGTACTGTGTACAGTTCTGAGCTCCTGTGAACAAAGCAGACATAGCAGAGCTGGAGTGGGTTCAGAGGAGGGCAACTAAAGTAATAAGTAGAATGGGTGCACTACAGCACCCAGAAAGATTATCAAAAAGAGGGTTATTTACGTTAGAAAAAAGACAACTGAGGAGATATTTAATACCTATGTATAAATATATCAGGGGTCAGTACAGAGATCTCTCCCATGATCTGTTTATCCCCAGGACTGTGACTGTGACGAGGGAACATCCTCTGCATCTGGAGGAAAGAAGGTTTGTACACAAACATAGAAGAGGATTCTTTACTGTGAGACTATGAAACTCTCTGCCTGAGGAGGTGATGATGGTAAGTTCACTAAAAGAGTTCAAGAGGGGCCTGGATGTATTTCTGGAGGGTAACAATATTACAGGTTATAGTTACTAGAGATGGGTCGTTGATCTAGGGAGTTATTCTGATTGCCTGATTGGAGTCAGGAAGGAAATTTTTCCCCTAAAGTTGGGAAAATTGGCTTCTTCCTTACAGGGTTTTTTTGCCTTCCTCTGGATCAACTTGCAGGATAACAGGCCGAACTGTTATAAGATGGCCTTATAAACTATGTTACTATGTTACTATTTTTTAGGATGTTGGAAGGTTTAGAATTTTAGAAGCAATTTTTACAATCTTCAAAAAATTTCCAAAACCAACTTTTTTAAAGGTCAGTTCAGTTGTGAAGTGACTTTGAGGGAATTATATAATAAATACTAACTCCCCCCCCAACAAATTATTCAAAGCTGAACTTAGAAACTTTGTTAACCCTTTAGGTGTTCCATAAGAATTAAAGCAAAATTTGCTTTTTTTCTGCAGATTTACCATTTGAATTTATTTTTTTTCATACCACAGCAAGGGTTAAGAGCAAAACAAACCGCAATATTTATTACCCAGATTCTGCAGTTTACAGAAACACCCCATAGGTTACGATAAACCGCTGTAATGGCACACCACACGGCTCAGAACAGATGGAGCGCCATATGACTTTTGGAGGGCAGATTTTTCTGAAATAGTTTTCAGGCACTATATTGCATTTAAAGAGACCCTGAGGTAGCCTATGGTAGAAACCCCCATAAAGTGACCCCATTTTAGAAACTATACTTCTCCAAGGAATTATTCAAGGGGTGTAGTGATTACTTTGACCCAACAAGTTTTCATAGAATTTAGAAACACTTGGCTGTGAAAATGAAAAATTATATTCTTTCAAAGATGTCACTTTAGCCCTGAATTTTTCGTTTTCACAATGGTTAACAGGAGAAAACCACCCCACAATGTGTTACCAATTTTCTCCTGAATGTGGTCATAAACTGTTGCCATGGTTCTGGACCTTCTAAGATGACTGGTCCTCTTCTATCAGAGCTCCTCTGGTAGTAGAGTTGATTTTCTGGCTGCTGTAGCCTCAGAGATAAAGATTTTCTGGACTGGGGCCTAACTCTCGGGAGCTTGCACATGTACTGTAGGTCTTTACAATGGTTTCCTTTTGTATTTTAGATCACATACTGCATCTTTTTGGGTCCTTCACTTCCTTGATGTTTGGGAGGCTTCACCAGGAAAATGTCCTGATACGGTTAGCATCACTTCCAGAAGTACTGGGGCCCTGCACTAACTCCTAGGAAAGAGGCACTACGGGAGTTCAATTTGGTTTTCCTTCCCGTCTTTAATTGAGAATCCTGTGGATGTATCCAGTGGTACCCACACACAGCCTATACATTTTAATGCAACACCTTGCAGTTATAGTCAGAACACTGTCTATGCAGATGTTTATTGAGGGGTGTTAATGTTTGGAGGACTGGCCTAATGTAAAGTAGACAGTCAATCTGGGTCATTTTAGCGCAGCATTGTGCATTATCACTATAATGTAAAAAAATTCCTAATTGCGATGAATTGGAGTGTAGGGAAAAAATTTGCACTTCAATTTTGTCTAATGTCTTTTGTTTGTGTTTTTGTTTGTTTTTTTCAAGTCCCACATGCAGCACAAGGGCCCAAAATGTCATCTTCTCTGCTGCATATACTGGGGCCCACATCAGGGGTGGAGCAAATGATTATGTGGGATTCTGGGCAGTAAATTACTGGACATATATATTAGTTTGGGCCACAATTAAATGTAAAAAAAATCTAGAAAGAAAAAGATTTTAAAAACATCAATTTCTCTAAAGCCTGTAGTGTCACCCTGGACTCCTGAGCTGCATACAAACTAAGAAATTAGAGGTTGATAATCCTAAGAGGTGGGGTCCATATTGGATCACTCTGGGGGGCAGCCTCAGCTGTTGTCCTGAGGCTCCATCTTTAGGGTCATCACTGGATGATGAGGAGTAGGAAGATAATAATTGTAATTTGGCATTCACTTCTCCCTTGTTGACTGTATCAGAGGCAATGATATGCCTCCTCAGCTGAATACTGTCTTTGGTATGTTTGAGATATTTTTATAGGGGTGCAATTCATCAAGTGAAAAGTGAGTATTAATTTTATTTATATACAGGAGTGTGTATGTTGCACTTTTCCAAGTGATGGGGCTGTAATAAATGTGAAAATTTGGGAGGAAAAAAAAAAGGACGAAAAAAGAAGGAAAGTATATGGAAAATTATAGAAAATGGAAAAAAGAAAGATATAGCTACCTTATGAGACGTGGCATGCTTAAAACTGCAGATGTTGAACGAATCTATCAGAGGTAGCGCATTTCAGAAAACTGGTGCAGTTCAATCAAATACATAGAGACAGGGGTGGGGTGTCCAGATTATGGAAAATGTTAGTCTTCATTCATTGTCCAATGGTAAAGCATGGGAAGGGCATGGGAAGGGTAGTAATCAGTTTAAAGAAGTGACATAGGTAGGTGCAGAACAGTAGAGATCTTTGTGACTGTGAGTAATGAGTTAAAATTGTTTTATAATGGTAATTGGTCAACAGCACCTTGACAAGCCAAGGCAGAGATTTCAATATGACTGATACAGGGTGGAGGCATCAGAGTAGCAATTGGCCAGAAAGATAATCCTGGCTGCTGAATTCAGGATTGATTGTAGAGGGGAGAGTTTTATGAGGGGAAGACTGATTAGTAATGAGTTACAGCAATCAAGACAAGAATCAATCAAGGCAACAATGAGAGTTTTGACTGTTTCCACAGTAAGAAAAGGCCAGATTCTGGAGATGTTTCGAGATGCAGGTGACATGAGTGTGTCAGTGTGATTCAATACGAGGAAGCAAAGGGCATCAAAGTCAAACCTTACCCCAAGACAGCATCCCATGTTGCTCTGGGATTATAGTAGAACCACACACTGAAATGAAAAAAAATCAGGTTTAGCTAGATTAGTAGATAGTTACAACCTGGATGAATTTAAAGATTCATGGCATCTCCTTACTCGTACAGAACCCCTTCCTCACCAGTAACCTGTCTGCAGGTAGAAAATAGAGTTCAGATCTAAAAGCTGATTTGTCTATGAAAAGGAAAAAAATGCTCCCACATGTCCAGGACAGACAGATCACTCCATGTCTAAAGCAGAGCATTTCCAATATACATTTTAGAAAACTTGCTTTAAAAGTCCAACTACTCTTCATTTTATTATCTTTTGCTCCTTTTTATCCTCTCTAACGCCCAGAATACAATTCACAGGATTTCTAGGAATTTTCACCTTGAAATCCATATCTAGTTTTCCTGTTATGTTCTACTAATATGGATGGAACTTGGGACACACTATATGAACTAGATCAGCATCAAATAACTTACACCTTAGGCATTTTTCATTTTTATCAGAGACAAACATTCAAAAAAACTAGGCGTGCAGTAGACACCACGCAACATAAACAACTGACAAATCCTAAAAGAAACTTTATTCGAAGTTTTGGTTATCATATTCAAGATATTAGACCAAGATTTGACCGACAAGTCTGTTAATATAGTTTTCAATTTCATGCAACCGCTACTTTTGATTATATTGATTCTATCACAAAATCTTATGTATCCCAGAAAGAAGATGCTTCTTTACAGAAAACCAGAATTATAACATCAAAGATCTGGTGGTATTTTTTTCTAAACTACTGTGACTTCCGATCATAACTAACAGCATTATATATTATTATACATTATATAACCATTGCATATAATAAAAAAAAAAATCTGAATTATCCAAATGAAATACTTCTCTAAGAGCCTGGAAGGATTTGGGTTTACCACCCAGAAACAATTGATGGAGAAAGAGTATCCCCTTATCCCTGGTGATTTGGAATTTTCCATAGGGCCAATATTACATGAATTCTTCTCCCAAATAGGTGTATATACACAGAACCTTTCAATCTTTAACTTATCTTTTATCACCTCCCATATCTTTTGTATTAAATAGTCAGTTGGAAGCTCTTTGTTTTAATACCCTACCTCTCAAAATTCCAGACTCCAATATACTATACTTTCAAAACTCAAAATTCCAGACTCCAATATACTATACTATTATACTTTCCCATATAGGCCCCTTTTTATTCAAATAATACCATACTTCTTAATAACTAGTGTTGAGCGAATCTAAGCATCTGAATGTGGGAAAACTTTGATTCTCAACAACGAATCAGTTTTTCCTAAAATGACGCTGCATGTGTTACAAAATGAAAATAGGAAGCCCGGGAACATGTTATAACAATCCGCTGGTAGACATCCCCTGTAATGTCACAGCCCTACAAAAAAAACGGATCCTGCGCGGTTTCTGCCAATGTCCTGTGAGCTGAGCATAGGGAAAGGCATGGCAAGTGTTCATGTGCTAGGGATAGTGTTGGTGCAATAATCTATTGGCCATGTTTGAGCCTCCACCATGTTCAGCCATCTGGTCTTAACCCTAATAATTTTAAAAGCAAAATACCAGTAGGTTCACAGTAGGGAGGGATCCTGGACTTTATGGAGGTATACACATGGGATTATGGAAATCCCTGTTGTGGATCTCTCAATTTTATTGCTTTGAGGAAGGTTTTCCAGCCACAATGCTGTGTACTATCTCTAGTATCTTTACACTAATGGTGAGAAATCTACTTCATTTTGGTGATTAGTTCTTTATAATCTAGTTTACCTGAAAGATTAGTTCAAAAGAAAAGTTCCTTTAGTTTATTATATCTATGGCTTTATAAATAGAATGAATGCTGACAGTATATTTCCATATAAACTTTAGACAGTATAGTAGTTATATATAAAGTATATAACTATCTTATAGTATATAACTACTATTAAAGATGAGCGAATAATCCAAAATTTGCTTCGCCGAATATTCGCCGAATTTGACAAGATTCGTACTTAAATGAATTTATTCGGTCGAATCTACGTTCAAAAATCGTTGTTTTGCGAACATTCCTGCTCAAATTATGAACATACAGTCAGCGTAGTTAAAAGTACGCAAAATGTAAGGATTAGCGTACAAAAGTGCGTACGAATCCTTAGCATACTATTAACGCGCGAATGCGTCATACGCACAAGGCTAGGCTGCGGCGTACAGTCTTCAGCAGAGGCAGTCCATATGAGGTAGAAAAATAAGGTGCTCACTGCCAGCTATCCAGCTAAGTGCATAATTTACTGAAAACACTGGACAATAAGTGCATAATAGTGCACATACATTGTAGTACCAGAAAAAGAATACACACAATGGGCTAAAGTGTTGAACCAGGAAAAACAGTGTAGCTAAAATACAGCAAAGACATAAGTATGTAAAAATTTTAGTGCAATCAATTTCACATTTGCAATGAATAAAAGGCTCAGATATATGCTAGAGTCTCTCCTCGTTGCTCCTTAGCATGATAAAACACTGTCTGGAACACTTAGTCCAAAATTCTACTGTAATCCACGTGAGGTAATATTGTAATCCAAACAGGTAACGTGTAATCCACATGGATAATGGAAAATAGCAGCAAATAGAGAACCCTTTTTGCAAAGGGGGCTCCCAAATAACCTGAGAAGGGGGGAAAAAGGAAAATAGGCACGCTTAGGCGCTACTGGGACTTTTCTGGAGAATGGGGGAATCCTGACAGCCATGTACAGCTGGGTGAGAGTAAAACAGTGGCAATACATAATAAAAAATAGCAGCACACAGAGAACCCTTTTTGCAAAGGGGGCTCCCAAATAACCTGAGAAGGGGGGGGGAAGGAAAATAGGCGCACTTAGGCGCAACTGGGACTTTTCTGCAGAATGGGGAGAGTCCTGACAGCCATGCCCATCTGGGTGAGAGTCAAACGGGGGCAATACAAACAAACAAACATAAAAGGTGCCAACTACCTCTCACCCGTCAGGTGCAGTCCATGGTGTGGCTCCCATAGGTCCTCCTGAAGTGTCTTTTAAATCACCCAGCCAGTAGAATGGTTCCTCAGAAGAGGGACCTGAAGTCCTCATCGCTGTAACTGCTGTTAAACGACATCAGAGGATGATCCTGCCTCTTTTGGGCCACATTCGCTGCTGTAGTAGAACTCCATTGCCCTCTTCTTCGGGAATTCGGACTTGACCAGGTCCGGGTCGTAGTGACGCTGGTGAGTGCTCCAGCCATTTGCACTTTTCCGGATCCTCCTGCCGGGACAGCAGGGGTTAAGGACTTCCGGCTGCAGCGGTTCTGGCAAAGTTGCATCCAGGGAAGTAGCACCAGCTTCTCTGGCTGCTGCTGGCTTCATCTTCCACGGCAGCTGGTATTGGTGGATGACCGTGGATTGGAACGTAAACGATGTTGTCGTCAGCTGACCTAGCTGAAAGGACTGTGGTGGTGGTGGTGCTGGCAGTCCAGGAATCAGAGACTCCGGCTGTGGCTGTGGCTTTTCCCTGAACCGGAGGATCCCATCAGGGGACTCTTGCAGGCAGCACTAGCATCCTGGACCTGGTGGTTCATCCAGCCACACTTCAGGTTCTGTTGTAGGTACCAGGGGCTTAGAAAGGAGGGTAACCCCGGTCGCAAAGGGGCCTTTCAGGGACGCCGTGGGGGTGTACTCGACCTGATCCCCCACGTACAGGCTGTGACGAGGTTGTGGCAGGTACGGCCGTTTCACCGACCTGCGGCCCACAAATTACTCCTTTCCGTCCTCATCGTCTGCCAGGAAGCCAGACCCTCTCTCAACGGAAGACCACAGGACTGTTCCCTTTCGACGTTCCAATGCAGGATCTCCCGGCCTAGGGTGGTCCAGTACCTGGATGACCCAGTCCTCCATGGCGTTTTTATAGTCCCAGAAGGTCTGCGCATGGGCCGTCAACAATTGGGGGCACAATCGGCTTCTGCCTTATGGAAGGTGTTGTCGAGGATCTCCTCCTGGGCGGTGAAGTGGACGCTCCAGCCGCCTCCACCGCATGAGCCACAGCAGACGCTCCAGCCGCACCAGCCACAGCAGACGCACCAGCCGTCTGACGACGAAGAACCGCCTCACGATGCACAGCTAACTCCACAGGTGGTAAGGAGAATAAGGGCACTGTAAGTGGGTTACTCGCCTTCAGTTCAGAGCGTGACACCCTGATGTCTGGAGCAGGTGGTGGTTCAGAGAACTCGTCCCCAAAGGCCATCTGGTTCCAGTTAGGACACAGCTCTTTAGCCATGCTTGCTACTTGTTCAGCGCTGGTCTAAACTGGTTCAGAGGAGGGTGGAGTACTGAAGGAGGAGTCTTCACTCCCTATTCGTGCAAATAGTTCTGAGGGGGGCGTATCTTCACTTTCCCGCTCTTGCGGGGGCGTATCGGCATTTTCCCACCTCAAGCAGAATGCGAATGTTTCATATGTTTCATACATATCGTACGTATCGTTATCATTCAAAATTTTGTGAAGATTTACGAATAATACGAAGCGAATCTGAAAAAATACGGATTCGCTTCGGAGGAGAAAATTTCCAAGATTCGATACGAATCTACGAAGTGGCAAATAGACTCGCTCATCTCTAACTACTATCTATAGTAGTTCAGATCCATTGACTGATGGGGACTGTATGACAGCTGAAAAGCTGTGTAGCCGCACTTATTGCAACTTCAGCACAGAGTGGAGGAGGGACAGGAGCGAGCAGCAAGACTGGTCCTCTGGATTATTAAAATAGGGATTTGATCTCAAAACATGTAAGTTTTATAAGCCTACACAGACACTATACACTCACTATAAGCAGTGTAATTTCAGAAATACTTTGTTTTATTTCATTTTTATTTGCTGGTCTGTATTGTGTTCTCCTACTTTTCTAGCAGTAAGAACTATAAACCAAGAACTAATGACAGTGACAGTGATCCTGCTGGAGCTGCTGAATCCTCCCTGTCTAGTGTGTATCTCCTCCCACTTGCTTTAGTTCCTGCAGGAACCAGCGGGCACAATTTTTATGCCCAGCTGCCGACGAAAATTTACTGTCGGCAGTCAGGAAAGGGTTAACTTTCAAGCCTTAACACTGAGATTGGGCCACCAAGTGGGAAGAATATGATTGGACAGAGTGGCCTGGGTATATCTGATTTATGGTGATTTGTGACAAATTAAGTCGGAACAAATTTCTTGGCGAACGTATGCCTCACTCACACCTCAGTGTTTTGCTCAGTGATTTCCATCAGTGATTTTGAGCCATGCCCTAGCTCCTCCATACAGCAGGTTTATCTTATAAATGTCCTCCCAAAACCCATCTTCTTCAGGACGGACCAGATAAAGTCCTACTCGATTTATTCAAATGCCTTGACCACAACAAGTGAGACCACCAACCCATTCTCACCCCTGTCCTCTCCACTCTGTATATTCCAAAATAATCGTTGAATATTATCCATTACTGATTTCCCTGATTTTTTCTAATTATTTCTTTATAGAGTTAAATAATACAATGTCATCACTAGGGGGAGCTAACTGCATTATAAAACAATACTGCATAATAAAGTGGTGGCTATTTGCAAATATAATTTTTATCATTTAAATGGGTTATCCCATGATTAATGTAAAAAATGAAAATCAGACATCATAAAGTACATGATAATATTTTTTTTTTAAAAGCTAGAACCAGCCTTGTACCTCACATGGATCCCAAGATCTTTCTATTCATTGCTCTATTACATTTTTTCAGACTAGCAGCTCTGGAGGGGCATGTCTTTTTGCTGCAGCTCTCTCTGTGTTACCGTTCAGGGGTGTGCTCTTTCTGCTACAGCTCTCTCCCTCTCTGCAGCTCAGGTAGTGTATCCTTTCTGCTATCACAGCTTGACATGCTTTAGTGTATCATTAAAAAAGTTTGACAAACACCTCACAAGCTTTGTCTTTTAAAATAGAATTTGTCAATAGAAAATTACCTATTGTTTAAATCATATTTTTAATTTAAATTTTTTGGTGAGTTTTATTTTTTTTATTTTTCCATGTCACAAAAAAAATTGTATATAATCCTGCAATTTTCACTGGCCACTAGGCCTAAAATATTTTAAGACTTCCTGTCTTTTAAGAGCAGCTATATAGATACAATGGACAGGAGCTGACCCACTGACTTAAGTGGGAGAGTATTCTAGACATGCTCTGTGCAGAGGTCAGGAGGGAGCTGATAAGCCATGACTTCACCTGTTGTGAATGGTGGATTCTGTGTTATCTATTTAGAGGTGTTACTTGTTATTGGAGCCAAAAAAATCCATGTTTATAACCATATGTATGAAATACCTAGGAGACGGTGACTCTACAATGACCGGCGGTAATAATGAGAATAAATACTGAAAAGTTACCTGTACAGAACAGAAAATCATGACCTATTATTAGACCAAGTGGCCAGTGAGAAAATTGCAGAATTATATACATGTAATACTAAAAAAATTAAAAATAAAAACGTAAAACTATTTTTTCTTTTCATCCCTATATTCTGACCCCCTTATCATTTTAAAGTGTGTAAGACTTTTTGATCACTTTTTCTTCTTTTTGTTTTTGGGAGAAGTGATGAAAAAATGGTGAATTGGCCATTTTGATATATTTTTCACTATATGAGATAGATATTTTTATACAGTATTTTAACAGTACAGGCAATTTCGGATGCATTAATGTCTTTGATGGTTTTTTTTTGGTTTTTTTTCCTAGGTGACTATAACATGCAATCATTAGATTGCAATGTATATTCTGTAATGCATATCTATGCATTGCAGAATACACAATTTAGTATATTCCAAAACTGTGCTGCCATCTGCAGGCCACCATTGGAATTTACCAGTAATCAGCCTGGGAGCCTTGTACAGACTCAGGCCTAATACTAGTATGGGTTGCCTTCCCCAATCTCAGCCAGGGGAAGGTGGTTCGGGCTGGAAAGTGAGCAAATCCCAGTTTTAGCACTCCCAGAGGCCATAGTCAGCAATACTGACGATTGCAGACATTAGCCCCAGGCCTCTGCTGTTGAAAACAGCAGAAACACGGCGGTTATGGTGCCCATTGTACTCGTAAGTGAGCGCCATATTTAAAGACAAGGGTTAAATGGGTATTCCCATCTCAGAAAATGGATGCATATCGCTAGGATATGTCACCATTGTCCGATAGGTGTGGGTCCCACCTCTGGGACCCGTACCTATCTCATAAATGCATGCCCGGCTGCCCTCGATTTAGTTCTATGAGGCCACCGGAAATAGCCGAGCGTCGGCCGTGCAAGCGATGTGCACTCCCATTCACTTCCATGGGGAGAGTGCTTGGTGGTGCAATATGCCCTTATTGTTTCAGATGAGAATACCCCTTTAAGGAGCTGTAGGCACTCTACTGCTATATGGGGCCTACTTTACATGTAGCAGCTCATTCTCCCATGGGGGACAAAACCTCCATTTTGTGGTACTGCATGTGATGGAACATGTCACAATTTTTCTGATGGTTTTTACATAAATATGTAGAATCTGCATGGTGCCATATAAAATCAGAGGCACGGTGTGGGCCTATAAATTATGGATCCTTATATAGACATGTGAATAACTCCTAACTTTGAAAACAACAATGTGTACTTTACATAATATCTTCATTCATTATATTTGGAACATTTCTTCTCTGTGCCTGTTAGTGTGTGTTGTTAGCTGTATCACTAGAAATAGTTGAGTGAAATAACATGGATAGCGTGAAAGTTAAGGAAGATATATTTTGACAAGTGTTTTAATGTGAATTGCTATGATAATGACATACGGTACTGCTGGAAGTACCTAAAATAATAATCTCTATCTCAATATCGACTACGAGTTTCCATTTCCTACTTGTGCATCTGATACCACTTCACATTTTAAACTGGACTGAATTGTAAAAGAAAGGTGGATCAGCCACCAATTAACCCATTTGTTACCAGTGCCGTACATGTACTGCACTGGAGCAAAGTGCAAACATAGCGCCAGCTCACGCCTCCAGCGAGAGTCATGGCCGGCAGGTCTCTGCTGATTCAAATAGCAAAGACCCGCAGCTAATGACCGTGAGTGGCAATAATGCCAATCGCGGTCTTTAAAGCCTTTAGATGCCGTGATCAAGTGTGATCATGGCATCTAACAGGTGAAAAACACTTCTTACTGGCATCCTCTGCGGCCAATGAGGATGCCAGTAACTGAATTCAATACGCTGGGTCTCTCTGAAGAGATCAATGGTATTGAAGCTGCAATTCTTGTTTTGCAGAAGGTGGCAGTCCAACATAAGAAATTATCAATTCTGTACAAATCATGGGTCTAAAAGACCCATGAGGGTTCAGAATTTTAAAATAAAAAAGTTTTGTAGGCTCAAATATGTGCTTCAAAATCATTAAAAAAAATGTTAAAAAACATATAAAAAATTTAAAAAATATAATATATATAATATGTTATATCACCCCTTTTCCGTAGAATTAAAAAATACACAAATAACAAAATATACTGTATAAACACCATAGGAATCACCGTGTCTGAAAATGCCCGTACTATTAAAATATAAAAATATTTTTCCAATGCAGTGAATGGTGTAACGAAAAAAAATGTCAAAATGTCAAATGTAAATTCGCCATTTTTTCATCGCTTCTCTTACCAAAATGTAATGAAATGTGATCATAAAGTCACATACAGTCCAAAATGGTATCAATAAAAATTACGGATTGTCCTGCAAAAAAATGAGCCCCTACATAGTTCAGTAACATAGTAACATAGTAACATAGTTTATAAGGCCAAAAAAAAGACATCTGTCCATCCAGTTCGGCCTGTTTTCCTACAAGTTGATCCAGAGGAAGGCAAAAAACCCCTGTGAGGTAGAAGCCAATTTTCCCCACTTTAGGGAAAAAAATTCCTTCCCGACTCCAATCAGGCAATCAGAATTACTCCCTGGATCAACGACCCATCTCTAGTAACTATAACCTGTAATATTATTACCCTCCAGAAATACATCCAGGCCTCTCTTGAACTCTTTTAGTGAACTTACCATCACCACCTCCTCAGGCAGAGAGTCCCATAGTCTGACTGCTCTTACTGTAAAGAATCCTCTTCTATGTTTGTGTACAAACCTTCTTTCCGCCAGGCGCAGAGGATGTCCCCTCGTCACAGTCACAGTCCTGGGGATAAATAGATCATGGGAGAGATCTCTGTACTGACCTGAAATGCTTGCTCAGCTAATCATTGGCTTAGGCTGGTTATCTTACGTACATCAGGTTTAAAGGAGTTTTCTATGTATAGTATTCTATGAGTAATGTAAAAATGAAAATCAGACATCATAACAATACATGACAATCTCTAACAAAGCTAGAACCAGCCCTGTACCTCACATGGATCCAGAGATTTCCCTGTTTATTGCCCCAACTGCTCTGCAGGGCCGGCGTTAGGGGGGGGGGCAAACAGGGCAATTGCCCAGGGCCCCCTTTCCAAAAGGGGCCCCCTGTTGTCTCAAGTTTCATTCACTAACCATAGCTCCCCAGGTGGTGTTATCTAGCCTATTTGCACAGCATAAGGAGTCCGGCTGCTGCTGTCCCCACAAGCTCCTGTGCTGCGGGGCTTCAGACACGCCCCCTCCACTCCAGCAGAGCAGGAAAGTTGCCGGACAAGCTTCAGACACCCCCCTCCACACAGGACGTGCTGCCTGAGGAGGAGAGAGACGGCAGGGCTGGAGCAGCGTGTGAAGCAATGTAAGTCTGCTCTGTGAGTCTGTGACTGTCTGTTCTCGGGGGGTGGGATTGGTTGTTCAGGGAACTCTTCATGCTGCTGCTGGATGCCATAGACCTGCAGCATCCATGCTATTTAGTTGTTTTACTGCATTAATAAGCTTCCGTGGCCCCTGTCGCCCCCCCCCCATCCTGTCCTTCTCTTATCTCTTTCTCACAGAGCCCCTGCTGTCTCCTTTCCCACCTCCTGTATCCAGAGCTCCTGCTACCCTTCTTTCTCCCCCTACTTCTTGTATGAATCCCCCTAAGAGCCCCTTCCACCTACTTGCTGTGTCCAACCCTATTGCCCATACATGGCCCTGGTCACCTGTCTCACTCCTCTGCCTCTTGTTATGGTGGTATCTAAACTGCATGCATCATAAGGACTGTCTAACATCACAGGGTCATGTGATTGTGCCCCCGTACCCTGTACTATGCGCCCTGCATTGTGCCCGCTTTCAATACCCTGTACAGTGCCCCTAGTCATTCCCTGCACTGTATAACACTGTATAATACCCTTTTATCCCGTCACTGTATGGTGGTGTTATACAGTCACTGTATGGAGGTATCCGGTCACTGTATGGTTGTGTTATACAGTCACTGTATGGAGGTATCTGGTCACTGTATGGTGGTGTTATCCAGTCACTGTATGGTGGTGTTATCCGGTCACTGTATGGTTGTGTTATACAGTCACTGTATGGAGGTATCCGGTCACTGTATGGTTGTGTTATACAGTCACTGTATGGAGGTATCTGGTCACTGTATGGTGGTGTTATCCGGTCACTGTATGGTGGAGTTATCTATTTACTGTATGGTGGTGTTATCCGGTCACTGTATGGTGGAGTTATTCGGTCACTGTATGGAGATATCCGGTCACTGTATGGCGGAGTTATCTATTTACTGTATGGTGGTGTTATCCAGTCACTGTATGGAGGTGTTATCCAGTCACTGTATGGTGGAGTTATCCAGTCACTGTATGGCGGAGTTATCTATTTACTGTATGGTGGAGTTTTCCGTTTACTGTATGGTGGTGTTATACAGTCACTGTATGGTGGAGTTATCTATTTACTGTATGGCGGTGTTATCCAGTTGCTGTATGACAGAGTTATCCGGTCACTGTATGGTGGTGTTATCCGGTCACTGTATGGTGGAGTTATTCGGTCACTGTATGGTGGAGTATCCGGTCACTGTATGGTGGTGTTATCCGGTCACTGTATGGTGGAGTTATCCGGTCACTGTATGGTGGTGTTATCCG
Organism: Rhinella marina; assembly: GCA_900303285.1. Lineage (NCBI taxonomy): Eukaryota > Metazoa > Chordata > Amphibia > Anura > Bufonidae > Rhinella > Rhinella marina. Next base: position 88,063 of record ONZH01024308.1, read on the forward strand.
GTCACTGTATGGTGGTGTTATCCGGTCATTGTATGGTGGTGTTATCCGGTCACTGTATGGTGGAGTTATCCGGTCACTGTATGGTGGAGTTATTCGGTCACTGTATGGAGATATCCGGTCACTGTATGGCGGAGTTATCTATTTACTGTATGGTGGTGTTATTTATTTACTGTATGGCAGTGTTATCCAGTCACTGTATGGTGGAGTTATCCGGTCACTGTATGGCGGAGTTATCTATTTACTGTATGGTGGTGTTATCCAATAACTGTATGGCAATAACTGTTTCCCCTTCCCTGCCCACGTCATATTTTTTAGACCTGGCATGAGGTGGGAAAAGTTGCAGATTGTGGCGCAAAGGATCTTTGTGCCACAATCTGTGTCAGAAATCCACTAATATAGATGCATTAGTGTTTAATAAATGACCCACTAATTGTATTATTATTCCAGGGTAGGGCTAATATCTTTATAGTATATATATTCCAGTGTATTATACTGGGCCCTGTATGTATAAATTATTCTTGGGAAACACAGTCCTCACCCCTGACCACCAGGACCAGGTTGTGCGCTGTCAGTACTGGTGCTTATTCTGGCACTAAGGCGGGGTTCACATTACATTTTTCCCATCCGTTTAATGTATACTAAAAACGTATACATTAACAGATGCCTCAGACTAATGCCATACAGTGGCGTCTGTTCTCCAAACGGGTCCATTGTAAAAAAAAACATACGTTAATGTGTGCATTTTTTTTACTGGACGTGGTGCGCTGCATATTTGTATGCAGTGCCCTTTTTTAAAAACCAATGTATACATCAAATGCATTGCAAATCGTGATGTTAACCCACTTGGGGGAAGGGGGGGGGACAAAAATTTGCTGTGGGGCCCAGTCAGTTCTAGCTATATCACTGCACAGATCCTTCTCTCCTCCAGGCCCAGCAGTGACATCATGACGTGTGTCTCACTGCTGCAGCGGGCCGGAGGAGAGAAGGAGTGCAGGGAGATGAGTTGTGGTTAGTGAAAGGACCGCCAGCTCCCCTGCACTCCAGCATGATAAGTATTTGAGGGGGCCACTGGGTGGTCATTATACTGTGTGAGGGCCCCTGACACAGCATAATGACCCCCAGTACCCCCCATTTACTATAATGATCCCCAATGACCCCTAGGGACCCCGTTCAATATAATGACCCCCAGTGTCCCCTTCATACAGTATAACCCCCAGTGTGGGAGTCATTATTCTAAATGGGGGTTGACTGGGGGTCATTATTCTCAATGGAGGGCCACTGTGGGGTCATTATACTGTATGGGAGCCACAGGGGGACATGTAAATGTAAAAAATGTGATCAGCCACTCATCATAGCATAATGGAGGATGCTGTGCCGTACTTGCACACTCCCTTCACTTCAGGCACCCGGATGGGACAACCCCTTTTTTTCTGCTTGTGGTTATATAAAATACACCAGGAAAAAAAGTGCTCTGGCCATTCTTCATGCGGGTTCTATGTCCAGAATTCCCTTTGAAAATGGTCACGAATGAAAATCCACAGCAAAACTGAATCAAAAAAACGCATCAGAAAAAAAAACACCTCCAAAAAAACCTGATGCGGATTCTGCAGCTTACAGTCGAAAGGCTAAAGAGATATAATGTGACGTTCTACAATCAGCTGCTGTGGGTGCAACCGCTGTCTGTGCCTACAAAGTCCTGTCCGACTTCTGGTCCAGTATTTCAGGATTTGGGGCATCACTTTCAATTTTGCCCAGGGCCACACTTTGTCTAAAACCGGCCCTGCTGCTCTGGGAGCTGTTTTTAGAAAAGTAAAAAAAAAATTGGTACAATGAAGACATGGAATTTTAAAACAAGTAAATCGTTTGATTCAGATGAGGAAAGCCTGGTTGACCATGGCCTTTAAAAAGTTGTCTGAAAATTATTGGAACAACCCCTTTCAAAAACATGAGAGTAGTCCTTTACCTTGATGCTTTTCTACACGAGGCAGTGTAGCCCCAGCCTCATCTTTGCCAAGTTCAGTTAGTCTAGTAATGATACGATACGTGATTTGTGGAATTACTTCTGAAAACGATTCAAGTGTTGCGTTGGTAACGGTGAAATAAGTGTTCTCCTCATCAATGGTGACTGTTCTGCTCACTGTGTTTCTAAAGTTTCCTCGCTGGTTCCACCGCTCCATGTTCCCTGCCTGTTTACATTGCTCAGAATGCATGTTAAATCTATTGTGAGATAGCTTGTTCATTTCAGCCCTCCCATTGCTTGCTGCTTGCAGCCTCCAGCTCCAAGTAAAAAATAACATTAGCTTTTCGCTTCCTTTGCAGGAAAAGTGCAGGATAACAACCAACACATGAAGAGTGCCTAGCTTCTAATATAAAACAGTGGGACTATATATTTATCTGTTGATAGAATGCTGGAATTGGAGTTTATAGCATATTCTACCTTTTGAGCATTATTTTATTATATCATTTTATCATAATACAGCATACAGCCCAAAATTATACAAGTTACTATTAGGGCCAGACCTAGAGTTGTGCATTTTACAGAAGGGGGCACCACTAGCCCTGATGGCATAGGTGACCAAATCTTCCCTAATATATTAATTTATCAGTTTTACATGGATACTCTATGGCGCTATTGTGGGCACTGTATGACTTTATTATGTGAGCAAGTTACTGTATGGTACCCCCAATAGGGGATTGTCAATAGTAGGTATTGCACAGGGCACCGATCAACCTAAATTCAGCCCTGGTGGCTTCTGAAACCAGTTGACAAACACATCCCTAAAAACATAATTGTCTTTCTACAATTTTTTGTTCTGTGATTCGCTGAATTATGGTAGTTAAGTTAGTTTTATCATTCCTTTGTCATATTATAGCATGCAGAGCCGTAGATAAGCTCTCTTCAAGCGGATTGGACATAGACCCTACACAGGGGCGGACACAGACAGCAGAGGGCCCCTGTGCAAGGAATGTACCTGGGCCCCCCCCAACCCCGACATAACCCCTTCTCCCCTACTCAGCCCCTCTGACATTTCATGCTCCAACGCTCTCCCTTGCCCTGGGCTGTTTTGTTTACATTTTTACACTGTTAAGCGGAGACATCACTGGGGGTGGCTTTACAGGCTAGGCCGGCGCTAAAGCCTGTCCATTAGTGCCGGTGACTTCACCAGGCTCACTGCTAGGAGGAAGTCCCCCTTCCCCATAGTACCCCCAGTGGTAATAAGGCTCCCTACAGTGCCCTCAGTACTAATAAGGCCCCATTATAGGGCACCCAAATAGAAATAAGGCCAATCTATAAGGCACTCCTATGGAGTCCTCAGTAGTAATGCCCACCACTGCCCAGAGTATTTATAATGTTCCCTGCAGTGCCCCCTGTAATTATAATTCCTCCTGCCATACCCCCTAGAGTTATAATCTTCTCTGTAGTGCCCCCATAAATTATAATGCTTGTCCTCTCCCTCCAGTCTTCTATATGATATAGTCCCACGTAAATATCACTACTCTCCCTCCAGTCTTCTATATGATACAGTCACACGTAAATATCACTACTCTCCCTCCAGTCTTCTATATGATACAGTCCCATGTAAATAACCTCTCTTCCTTACAGTTTTCTACACCATGCAGTCCCATGTAAATAACATCACTCTTCTCCCTCCAGTCTTCTATACCATGCAGTCCCAAGTAAATAACACTAGTCCTCTCCCACAAGTTTTCTATATGATACAGTGCCATGTAAATAACCTCTCTTCCTTACAGTCTTCTATACCATGCAGTCCCATGTAAATAACATCACTCCTCTCCCTCCAGTCTTTTATACCATGCAGTCCCATGTAAATAACACCAGTCCTCTCCCACCAGTCTTCTAGATAATACAGTCCCATGTAAATAACTTAAATCCCCTCCTTCAGCTCCCTCCAACACATAGTCCCATGTAAATAACATCACTCCTTACCCTCCAGTCTTCTATAATATCCAGTCCCATGTAAATAACACTAGTCATCTCCCTTCAGTCCCTCTAACATACAGTCCCAGTTAAATGACATATCCCCCCCACTAAGCAGGGAGGAGGTATAATTGGGAGAACCACATCTCCCAGCATGGATCTGCCACTTACATTCACTTCATGGGCTCACAGGTCTCCACTGATCAGCGCTGCCTTTCTTCACTGGTCACATGGCAGTGACCTCATCACAGGTCCTACAACCACTACCACTGCTGACAAGATCACATGACTATGATGTCATCGCAGGTCTTTCAGCTGTGGAGTACAGACAGAACGGCAGCAGATTCATAGTAAGTCCTAATCAGGGCCCCATCCCCAGGGGCGGTCTTGGCATTTCTGGGGCCCTAAGCGAAGTTATGTCTGGGGGCCCCCCAATGACACCTCACACCCCTGATGACACGGCCTCTGATGACACGCCCCCCCCCCCAATGACACACCCCCTACACCTCACTGGAGGGGGGGTCAAGGTTGCCCACAGCCTATGGCGTGTCCCAACTCCCAGCTCTCTATTG
>ONZH01024309.1:0-37388 GCA_900303285.1 Rhinella marina
TACAGAAAAAAATACACCGGATTTCTGTTATTTGGGATACACAAATGTTAGGCAGCAGACGCTGAAAAAGATGGTGTTAAGGTCAGGCAACCTTGCGCAATTTTTAACCCACCACAAAAATAATATATTGCAGCCAGATATAACAATGGACTTTTGTGTCTTTTGAACAGAACAACTAGCCCTGCCTAGCCAAATCATATCCCTACACTATATGTGCCTCCTTGCGCAACTGTTATACAGCAGACGCAAATGAGGAGCTGCGGCCTTAATTAACGGCAGACAAAATAGCAATGGATGTCAGGTATATAAACTACAGAAAGGTTCTAATACACACGCTGTGCACATAGTGGTAGTGTCAGGCACACTTGCGTTCTTTTTGCCCCAAAAGAAAAAAAAATGCAGCCAGATTTAACAATTGACTTTTGTGTCTTTTGAACAGAAATACTATCCCTGCCTAGCAAAATCTTATCCCTACAGTATAAGTCCCTCCTTGCGCAAATGTTATATGGCAGACGCGAATGAGGAACTGTGGCCTAAATTAACGGTAGAAAAAATACCAAAGGATGTCAGGTATAGAGACTTTTGAAAGGTTCTAATACACACGCTGTGCACGTGCTGCTAGTCTCAGGCACACCTGCGTTCTTTTTGCCCCAAAAGAAAAAAAAAAATGCAACCAGATTTAATAATGGACTTTTGTGTCTTTTGAACAGAAATACTAGCCCTGCCTAGCCAAATCTTATCCTTACAGTATAAGTCCCTCCTTGCGCAAATGTTATATAGCAGACGCGAATGAGGAACTGCGGCCTAAATTAACGGTAGAAGAAATACCAAAGGATGTCAGGTATAGAGACTTTTGAAAGGTTCTAATACACACGCTGTGCACGTAGTGGTAGTGTCAGGCACACTTGCGTTCTTTTTGCCCCAAAAGAAAAAAAAATGCAGCCAGATATAACAATGGTTGAATACTAGCCCTGCCTAGCCAAGTCCTATCCCTACACTATAAGTCTCTCCTTGCGCAAATGTTATACAGTGAGACACAAAAGAGTTACTGTGGGCTTAACAGCAGAAATAATAGCAAAGGATGTCAGGTATATAGTATACAGAGAGTATCATACAGCATGCAGCAGCTGCACAGGTGGCGTTAATGGCAAGCCACCTAGCACTATTTTTAACACCCCAAAATAAAAAAAAATGTTTTCCAGCAAGATAGAATAGCCCTTAAAAGGGCTTTTGGGTCTTTTCTGAGCAAATTCTATCTCTGCCTAGCGTTCTTCTGTCCCTAATCTATCTGTTCCTGCTTGAAGCAGCTCTCCCTGGCTCGGTATAAACCGGTCACATGTCACCGGGTGCTTTATAGCACCCGATGACGCGTTCCCGGCCAGCCAATCACTGTAATGCCAGTAGCTAACATGGCTACTGGCATTGCAGTGAATGGCTAATTAACGTGCGTGGAGGGGACTCGAGTATGGCGCCCGAACACCGCGTGGTCACGAGCACTGCCATGCTCGGCCGAATAGTATATTCGGCCGAATATGTTAGCTCATCACTAATCAGTGATATCTTCCCCTGTAGTGAACATATTGTTGTCATTCCAGTATTGTTAGAAAGCTTGGAATGTCATCTTTCAGAAAATGCAAAGCCCATATGCTAGCTTGTACCAAACCAGAGATATGAGCAGCTAAAACAGCCCACCCCCCTCCAGTTAGCTACTTTTCCCACTGCTGGATCTGGACTGGGTCAAAACAGGTTGTTAAAGGGCCACCACTTTCAGGTTTTAACTTTTTGCCATTTATATAATTGAAACACATTTTAGGGTTAGTTTTACTCTTTTTAGTAATGAGAATCTCTGTCTCCTGCTTTGCTTCCTTTATCTGTCTTTTCATACTCTATTTTTTCCTTGTAGTGTTTTAGCGCTTGTTCGCTATATTTGCAGATATCCCCGGAGGAGCTGGTGCAGAGGGTGGTAGTGGTAGTCATCTGATGAGATCTTGTGTTATGGTGTACTCCCTCAGGCCATTGCTCCCTGGGGAATCTGTGCTGTGGAGATGTAGTTTGAAGAATCAGTCTATAAGTACAAAATATGTACATGTTACATCCTGCAGCAATTCATACATAGTGCGGTTTCTGGAACCAGTTGAGGAAATATGGTGGCAGGTTGGATGACTATAGAATGGCACTTGTGGGTATAGGTGTCCACTGTAAGATTCAGACAAAAGCTTTGGCTTGCCTAGTGGTGGTATAGGTGGTTGGTGTCTGAGCTTAGTCTCTCACCTTGCAGCATTGATCACTCTGCTGGTTTGTTTGTCTGATTCTTTCTGGAAGCAGAATTTGATCATTTCTCTGGAGTGCTGGTCGAACAGAAGAAAGATATCAGGTTCCAATTTGTTGGAGCTCTACATGTGCTTCCTCTACTCTCTGTAGCTAGACAGGAACTACCTCTCCTGGCATGAAGCCGGACCAGCCCTTTCCTAACAAGAGGGTGGTTAGCCCTGCTCCTGGCAACCAATGCCAGCCATACCCTCTGCTTGAATGCATTGCCACAACAATAAAATACAAATCATTGCAATGAATAACTATGTACTAGGGATGAGCGAACTTTTGAAAAGTTCGGTTCGCTTCGCTTCGGCGAACTTTAGTGAAGTTCGGATTCGTACGAACCGAACCTAAAACGAACCTTGCTATAATGGCTGAATAATTGCTGCTACAATAATGGGAGTCTGATAGGGTATAGTTTCGTTTACTTGCAGTTGCTATTACAATGAAAAAAGTGGAAAAAATCCAAGTGACTTCAACAACGGCGACGCAAAATATACGCATATTTGAGAATTTACACTAATGCGTACGCTAATGCGAACATTCCCGCACAAATAACGAACATACAGTGTAGCGTTGTTAAAGGTACGCTACTTAACTGAATATGTACGCATTAGCGTACGCATACCCTGCGTCTGCGAACATTCCTACTCAAGTAACGAACATACAGTCTAGCGTTGTCAAAGGTACGCCACTTAACTGAATATGTACGCATTAGCGTACGCATATACTGCGTCTGCGAACATTCCTACTCAAGTAACGAACATACAGTCTAGCGTTGTCAAAGGTACGCTACTTAACTGAATATGTACGCATTAGCGTACATTCTCAATAAATATGCGTATATTTTGTGTCGCCGTTATTTTAACCAGATTCGTCACGAACTTTCTGAAAATTCGGTTCGAACATTCGGATGACGAACCGAACTTTTGGGAAAGTTCGTAACGAATCTGGTTCGTTACGGTTCGGTTCGCTCATCCCTACTATGTACAATTGCAGATACCCCCAGGTCTGGGGTACTACACATTCCTGTTTTAGTAATTTAAATGCTTGCTTTTTGTCATTTTTTTGCCCTCTTTATATTTATTTATTCATATTTGCCTTCTTTCTGACCCTTTTATTCCCATAAGGTAAGTACCATATCTTGCACAATGAGAGTTAAGGATGCTTTTAAAAATATTTTTCAGGACATTTTCCTAGTTAATGAAGCTGATTTTGCTTTTCGAAAGTTCAGCATTTTGTGCCTCCCTGAAAAAAGACCCTTTTGAATGACAATTGGAAGGTTATTATATTATGGTCACTATTTCCCAGGTGTCTTCCAACCTGCACATCTGTTATTCTGTCAGGTCTACTGGTTTATACTAAGTCCAGTATGGCCATCACTCTAGTCGGCCCATGTACCAGTTGTACATATATAAAAGAATATCTCTCCCCCTTTTTGGTTTTCATGATCCTTTCTAAAAAAAACTGTAACCCTGTAAATTAACTGCCCATTCATAGCTATAATCCCACTATGTCATAGCTCTCCTCAGACACTACTAATTCCAGTTCACCGATTTTATTGGTTAGGCTTCTTGCATTAGTATACATATAAGTAAGCATACAAATACATATACCGTATTAGTATACATACAATTAAGAGGTTTTTGGATTTATTTTTACCCTCCACCTTTCCTTATAAACTATTCTGGTTTCTCCCTCCATTCCAATGCCAGTTCCATTACCTTTCTCTATGTCACTGTCTACATTATCTTCCCCCTTCTGTAAGGCAGTCAACCTTATCCCAAATCCCTTGTTTAAACACTCCTCCAACATTTCTAGCCATCTTCTCCCCCAAAATAGCTGCACTTTCCCCATTCAAGTGCAGCCCATCCCTACAATAGAGCCTGTAGCCCACAGAGAAGTTGGCCCAGTTCTCGAGGAAGCAAAACCCCTCCTTCTTACACCAGTTCTTATGTTTAACCACTCTAATCTCCAGCTGCCATTCTAGTGTGGCTTGTGGTATAGGTAGTATCTTAGAAAATACTACCTAATAATTTTTAGGAACCTCCATCTACCTCTAACTATGTCATTTGTGCCAATGGGTACCATGACTGCTGGGTCTTCACCAGCCCCTCCGTGCAATCTATAAACCCAATCCGTAATATGTCAAACTAGAGCACCAGGAAAACAAGAGAACGTTTGACAGATTGACTTATGTGCACCCCTAATAATAGAATCTCCCACTACCACCACCTGTCTGACCTGACCTACCCTGCACTCTCCGTGCCCTCCATGCTGGAGCTGGCATTCCCCTGACTGGCAGAGGAAGTGTCTTTCTGCAGCAATGCCATCCCTGAACTGATATCTCCCCTCATCTGCCAACTTTGGAAACTTGTTGGGATGTGTCAGATAATGGCTAGCCTCCCTGGCATTTTTCCTTCTGTGCTACCTTTTGTCTGTTGCTCAGCTAGCTACTTCTATTTTCTGCACCTGCATGCTGCCAACCTGCCCGTCATCCACCCAATTGAGTGTCTGCACAGTGGGCAGAAAATTACTTTCCATATTGTCAAGGTATCTCAGTGTTGCACTTTGATTATTTAGATACAGGAGTTTGGCTGCCAAGTTCCAAACTTGCAAATTACTCATTTTTTTGCTCAGCAATATGCACCCCCAAACGGCTGTTCAAGGACTGCAGGCATTGCACAGAATGTACACTAGACTGTCTTGTCAGTTATGGACAAATACTTGTAAATACTACTGGGGATTAAAAAACACTACCTGCCACTTTCCCTATAAAGAATGGTGGAAGGGACTGTTATTCCCTGCCTAGCACTATCGGAGCACCCTCCCTGACAAGGGCGACCCTGTCAGGAACCTGTCCCTGACGCGGGCCTTTCCCTATTTAATATCCCTCACTGCAGTCCCGACATGACATGTTTCGTCCCAATGCTGGGGCTCTTCAGGGGATTTATTTACAAATGAAAAAAGGGGAAGGATAGTAGATAGTAAATGAAAAGAAATGATAAATATAGGGAAATGCCCTATAAAGGTAGTGTGCCTGGTAATAGTACAAAGATAGGAATAACCTACTGGGTGTAAATGCACCTGATGAGGAGGTTCCCAACTTCAAATTACTATATAGGGCAAAACAATCCCCCCTTTAAAAGTGTCCTACAAGGCCCATAAATATAAATGCAAATATAAAAGCTTCCCACTATGGCCCAAGTAAGCAGTGGCTTACGTATGGAGGCTAATGCACAATCAACTGGGGAGGCAACAGAAGGGAGAATTAGTGAGGGATGGTATCCCTAAGCTTGTCACCGATGGTCTGAGGCATCCTGTTGGGGTGGGTGCTCCAATATTGCTAGGCAGGGAAAACCAGTGCCTTCCACCATTCTTTATAGGGAAAGTGGCATAAGGGACAGGTAGTGTTGTCCCTACAACTCCCTACTTGGATCATTATCTCCAGATGATCGAACGGCTTCACCCGCCATCAAGCAACCACCTAGAGACATGACTGGTACATAGGAGGTGGCAAGAATTAATTATCACTATTTTTGTTCTAGTGCCTTTTCACCATGTGTTTCTTATTGTGTTACATTTTGGGCCCTTTGATATTTTAAAAGTGTATTCAGTAAAAGTTACGTTTTATATTTACCCAAATCCTCTTGTTGTGTAAAACTAATGGGGATTAAATCAAGAAAAAAAAATAATGCAATTAAACTGATAAACAAATGAATAAATGCAGTACTCCCCTAAAGTTCTCTGAATCTAAATTCACATAATCTCAAGACACAGTCTTAAGACAGAACATACATTTGAGATCAAAACACACTTGCACACTCACAAACCTGCCTCTGAGTCTGCTTATAAAACAGCTGTTCCCAGTCAGCTGCAAAAAGTGCAGATTGTTTTTCTCTAGATTCAAAGGAATGTCAGTGTCATTCTGACATTATTTGCTATTGCTGTCATTACGTTAAAGTGTTTAAAAGGGGGAGAGGCAGAGAAAAAATTTGAAAAAAAGAAAAAAAAAAAAGAAAAGACAAGATCTGAATCCGAAGAAACCTGAGTGTAATATACATGCAGAATTGATCCAGACACATATCGATTTTTTTTTTTAAATTGCTGAATAGGACGTAAAATTAATTTTAAGACGTTCTCTCATTTTTTAAACCAATGTATCTTAGTATTGTAGACTGGAGATGATCAATTCTATACAAATCCAATTTGTTACGAATTTGCCCAAAAAATTAGAATTTTTGACAAATGTAAAACTTTTATGATTCATTCCTCACAAATTGCTCAAAACGGATGCCACCATTTTACAAATCAAAAATACCAAATACCAAAAATGGGGTTAGTCAGCATATCCCAATGTGGAGGTGCATGTCACCATTGCTGAAAGCACAAGGTCAAAAACAAACACAATGCAACAGCACTCTGCAAACACAAATAAGGAAGTAAATACAATAGTGCCATACTCAATATAGAAAATGTACTAATGCTAATGACATGTTATAAATGTGAGATTCTTGGCAAATACTTTTCGTACCAAATTATTTGGGCCTGTCCACCAACGGCAAGGCGATCTCTTTAGGACAGGAACCTACACTAAATACCACCTCCTCTGGTGCCATGCTGGCCTCCATTAAATTCAGGGAATTCAGTTGTCAGGAATCATCCTGCTATGTCTGCTTAGTTCAGACTGTCTTGCCCTTAAGTTTTCCCTCAGTTAAAATGGCGGATTGTGTCTCAGCTGGTTGCCATTTTACTTCCTGTTTTATATATAATCCTCTGAAGCCTGTTACTCATTGTTTGAGTATTGTGTTTTAGCCTCTGCTCATGCAGTCCTCTCGCCTGGAACTTCTCTGGTTTGTTCCTCGGTTTACCTTGCAACTGTCTCCTGGACACCTACTGACTGCTCGCTGGTTTTCCTCCTGACTTCTCGTCTGGAGCCCTGCCTCATCTGCATTCCTGCTACCTCCCAGGGTTGCCAACCCAAATTTTTCTTTTTTCTGAACAACTTATCCCAAAATCACAGACGGCCAACACTTTTTATGAACAAATTGGAAAAACTTAATGAAGGATAAATATTATAAGTAATACAGCTCTATATAATATACTGATCAGAACTCATTACCACCATTTACTGTGATCTGTAAAATGATGATAATTACCACCAAAATAATCTAGTCAGGTACCACCAGCCTAAAAAAAAACACGTACACCTCTATTTTTTTTCACGGACAGAGGAAAAAAGTTGCCTATTTTTACGGACTGTTCAGAAATTTCTGGACGGTTGGCAACCCTGCTACCTCCTGTTCAAGACTCCTGTGCCTCCTGTGTTTAGATCTTGTCCCTGCCATTGGATTCCAGCAGTATATCACTAGTATTGTATCTAGGGATGAGAAAATTTGATATTTTAAAGTTCGTTTTCGGTTTGGGTAGTGGTCTAAGCTGAATTGCGTTATGGATTCTGTTACCACGGACCATAATGCAATTCCATGACGGAATGCATAACGGAATGCCTTTAGAGGCATTCTGTTATTAATTGCGTCATAATAGAAGTCTATGGCCTGCATAACGGATCCGTCCGGTTTCTGTTATGCTGGAGTCCAAAAACCACACCCGAACCGAAAACAAACTTCAAAATATAAAATTTGCTCATCCCTAATAGTGACAGCATTTGCCACATGCATGCTGAGCCCACGCTGTATTATACCTCTTTTCGTGCCACAATGACCTCCATTAAGTTCAGGGAATGCACGCTCCACATGCAAGCTGAGCTCACACTTTATTTTACATCTCCTGGTGCCAGTTACTTTATTATTTGTGTTTGCAGAGTGTTATTGCATTGTATTTGTTTTCCTTAATTAAAGAAGCAGCCAAGAGGCCCAAGGTGAATCTGGAGGGGCTACAGAGAGCCACAGTTCAGGTGGGAGAATCTGTCCACAGGACAACTATTAGTCGTGCACTTCACAGATATGACCATTATGGAAGAGTGGTAAGAAGAAAGCCATTTTCGAAAGCAAACCATAAGAACTCCTGTCTGCAGTTTGCCACAAGCCATGTAGGGAACACAGCAAACATGTGGAAAAAGGTTCTCTGGTCAGATGAGACCAAAGTTGAACATTTTGGCCTACATGCAAAACGCTATGTGTGGCAGAAAACTAACACTGCACCTCGCCCTGAATTCACGATCCCCACCATGAAACATGGCGGTGGCAGTATCATGCTGTGGTATGCTTTTCTTCAACAGGGACAGGGAAGCTGGTCAAAGTTGATGGGAAGATGGATGGAGCTAAATGCAGGGCAATCCTGGAGGAAAACCTGGTAGAAGCTGCAAAAGACTTGAGACTAGAGCTGAGATTCACTTTCCAGCAGGACAATGACCCTAAACATACAGCCAGAACTACAATGGAATGGTTTAGATCAAAGCATATTGATGTGTTAGAATGGGCAAAGTCCAGACCTAAATCCCATTTACAATCTGTGGAAAGACTTGAAAATTGCTCTTCATGGACTCTCTTCATGTAATCTGAGTGAGCTTGAGCTATTTTGCAAAAATTTCAGTCTCTAGATGTGTAAAGCTGATAAAGAGATGTCCAAAAGTCTTGCAGCTGTAATTGCAGGGAAAGGTTGTACTACAAAATATTGACTCAGGGGGCTGAATACAAATGCATGTCACACTTTCCAGATTTTCATTTATTAAAAATGTTGAAAACGATGTATCATTTTCTTTTCACTTCATGCATACTTCTGGAACCAGGTTGTTAAACATTATGAAATGATCTTCAGGGAAATGTGAGAGTCCTAATGTGCGTTATGCTTTTTGGCATAACTGGGCAACCCTTTTAAAGGACACACACCCTTTTTAAGTCTTTGCCTCCTTTTTCAGCCAGCATACCCTTTTTTACAACCCCAAATCCCTTTTACACAGATTTCCTCTTTCAATCTTTAATCTCGAGGAAGGAGGGGGCTGGAGTATATTTATAAAGAGAGGGAGGAATCAAGGGCAGGTATAAGCAGGTATATATATAAGTATACTGACACCTGACTCCGTAGCCTGTTAGGAATAGCAGCTAACAGTGGCAGAAAAATAGACCCAATGAGGAAACAAGCAGTAATACCTGAGGGATCCAGTGACAGTAAGACGCACATCACGTTTTTGTCTTACATTTAACGTATACATTAAATGGATGCCTCTGACAGATGCATTCAGTGGCATCTGTCACCATAGAGTTCCATTGTAAAAATAAATAAATAAAAGAATCACATATGTTTATGTATACATTATTTGCTGGACTTTACAGGATGGACAATGTATATGTTATATGTAGGGCAAAAGCTTGATTTGAACCCAACCCAAGACTGTTCACACCACCATTTAAAGGGTTTCTTTACGATTTTCTTTCTGATGATCTATCCTTTGGATAGGTTATCAGCATCTGGTCAGTGGGGGTCCCACACTCGTGACCCCCACCAATCAGCTCTTGCCTTCTTGCAGCTTCCCACAGGCCAGTGATGTCACAACTGGGTCACGTGGCCTGGGCACTGGTCCAGCACCCAGGAACCCCTCTGTTCAGATGCTCATGACCTATCCAAAGGATAGATCATCAGTAAGAAAAAAGTAGAGAACCCCTTTTAACCTTTAACAGTGATTGACACAATTGAGAGCTGCATCATAGAGACAGATTGGCAAATGCATGGACCATAGGGAGATAGTTTCAATAGCTTAAATATTACTTCTTAAAGGACGATTCTTGTTATTTTTTGAGAATCATACTCTGTCAATCTACAGTACAAATGTTCAAATTAGCAATCCTGCTAGAAAGTGACCAGTAGAGCATCAGATCTCTGATTAATCTGAAAAAATATTCCGCTATCACCATTTTCTCACCTCCCCCCTTGTCTATCACTAAGAGGAGTTTTATACTATAATTATACAATGTTTTGCCTTCTGGCTGGAATCACAAATAAATCTGTCTTTTTTACAGCATTTATGGTAATTCTTTGTCACTTAACACAAATAAAATGGTTTGTTACCACACATTTGCATTGAAATAAATAAAAAAAAGATGATGACAGATAAACAATGATATTGGCATTATTGTGCTCCAAAAAATATGCAGATTTCTATTAGATAGTGTTGGTAATACTGAATAGTTTCACATAGTTTATCTTTCATGGGAATTTCTGACTACCATCCAAATACTGTATACCAAATTGGCTAAGATATTGAAGTGTTTATGGGCACATGGGAAAACTAATATGTTAAGAGGTATAGATGAGGGCCAAACTGAAGTTGTTCCAATTGCCCTGAAAGTTGTTATATAACCTCCTCTAGCCTCCTATGACTCATAATTTTTAGGAAAACTTATCTATTTTCGTTTAATTTTTATGAATTTTTTTTGGAAAGTGGCATAGGTGGCATGATGCAGGTTGCAGCAGCTGTCATACAGAACGTGATGATTGGCAAGTGGCATAAGCGGCATAAAGCAGGCTGCAGCAGCAGCCATACAAAACGTGACGGTAGGCAGAAAGACATAAAAAATGGCAAGATGGGGAAACACCAGCAAGGCAAGGCCTATTCATTGGAATCAGCCAGAGGAGTGTGACAATGTCGATATTGATGCAGTAATCACGTATATGCAGCTTAATTAAATTGACGCCCCCCAAAAAAAATTTTTTAATTGCAATCATGTGGAAACTGAATAAACAACAATGGACTATTGATGCTTGACACTCAATTTCTCTTTAATACACACAGGTAAATTGGTGCTATGCCTTGAATATTAATGCAGTAATCATGTATATATGCTGCTCATTCACAGCCCAGCACAGAATAGTGTTCTGCTTGTTCTGCTAGGGCACCTCCCCACCTGCTGCAGCACTGATTGGCTCATCCAGCCTGTTTGTCAGTCTGGGAGCCAATCAGGGAAAGCTCTTCCTCCACTTCCTCTCAGGGTTCTGTGAGACCCCTTCTTCCTCCCTAGTGCTTTTTCCCTGCTGATGTGCACTAAAATGGCACTGGTGCTGTTTTAGTGGATTTGTCTGAAACTAATTTAGAAACACTTGGCTGTGAAAATGAAGTTTAATTTCTTCCAATAAAATGTTGCTTTAGCCCCAAATTTTTCATTTTCACAGGGGGTGACAAGAAAAAAAACACCCCATAAGTTTTCCCCATTTTCTCCTGATTATGGCAACACCCCATATATGGTGGTAAACTGCTGTAGTGGGACATTGCAGGACTCAGAAGGGAAAGAGTGCCTGTCAGGTCTGGTCACCAGAGAACATAGGTTTTCTATTTTTGCTTGGTATTCTGAGTTTTTGTATGTTTCTGTTTAGTGCCTACGCCTTGCCTTTAACCATGTTCACACTGGGGAGTTGTTTTGGAGCCAACGCCCATCTTCATGTTTTTGTTTGTCTACATAGGGTTAATACTCAGGTGCTGGGCTGAGTGGCTTCTCAGAATCTGGTCCATTCAGAACCTGGGGGTGGGATATCTTCCTGCATAAATACCTGCCTTCTTCTCTGGTCTTTGCCGGTTTTTGCAAATCCTTGCTATACCTGCTTGTTTGTTTGTATCGTGTGTATTCTGACTGCTTATATTTGACCCTTGGCTCGTACCAGACTACTCTACCGTCGTCTGATTTTGTACTTACGTTATCTCTGGTTTTCTGACGCGGCTAGTTGACTATTCTTCAGTGTGTTGTTCGTCTCTGTTTGTTGTCCCTTTTCCCTGCACCTTAGTCAGTGTAATTGCAGTCCTCGTGGTTGTCGCCGTGTCGCCTAGGACACGGAGGCAATTAGGCAGGGACAGGGGTTGGGGAGAGCTAAGGAATCACATCCCCCTTTTCTGTGTACCCCAACCTTGACAGTGCCATATGGCTTTTGCAGCACAGATTTTGATGGATTGGTTTAAGGGCGCCATTGGTTTATAATTTATGGGTGATTGTCTTATGTGGGAATTCATTTTTTGTGGGATGAGGTGATGTTTTTATTGGCAAAATTTTGGGATACATATGACTTTTTAAATCACTCGATATTACATATTTTGTAAGGCGAGGTGACAAAAAATTACTGTTCTGGCACTGTTTTTATTTATTTATTTTTACAACGTTCACCTGACAGGGTAGATCATATGATATTTTTATAGAGCTGGTTGTCACAGACGTGGCAATACCGAATATGTCTATTTTTTATTTTTGTTAAGTTTTACACAGTAAAAGCATTTTAGAAAAGAATAAAAGCTTGTTTTTCTGTTGCCATTTTCTGAGATACATTTTTTTTTCGGCGATTGTCTTAGGTAGGGGCTCATATTTTGCAGGATGAGATGACAGTATGATGGTTTGATTGTTATAATTTTGGGGTACATATGACTTTTTGATCGCTTGGTATTACACTTTTTGTGAGGCAAGGTGACCAAAGTGTCTGTTTTGGCATAATTTTTTTATGATATAGTATATTATCTGATATTGTTATGGACTCGTTGATACCTAATATGTCTAATTTATTTATTTATATTTTAAGTTTTACACAGTAAAAGCATTTTTTTAAAAGAAAAAATATGTTGTTTTTGTTTTGCCATATTTTTACACCTTCAGGGACCCTAAAGGGGTCTATAGGCTCTCTCCCCATGATTCCGGTTCAAAACATGACTCCACCACCTCCTTGCTGACGTTGCAGCCTTGTTGGGACATGGTGGTCTTCGACCAATCATCCACTACTCAATCCTTCTGGGCTATCTAGTGTTGCACGGCACTCATCAGTATACAAGACTGTTTGAAAATTAGTCTTCATGTATATCTGGGCAGACTGCAACCATTTCAGCTTGTGAGCATTGATGTGGCCGAATAGTAGGTTTATGCATAACTGCAAGCCTCTGGAGGATCCTACACCTTGAGGTTTGCGGGACTCTAGAGGCACCAGTAGCTTCAAATAGCTGTTTGCCACTTTGTAATGGAATTTTAGCAGCTGCTCTCTTAATCTGATGAATCTGTCTGGCAGAAACCTTTCAGTCACTGTAAAAGCTAACAGAGTGGGGAGTGGTTACTGGAATGGAACAGGTAAAATACTCTGCCTAAAAATAAATGGAAGAAGCAGCAAGATGAAAATGTCCAGGAGAGCAGGGGGAGGGAAAAGGCAGTCTTAGCTGACAACCCCTAATATTCATGAAGAGAATGTCTTGGAATGATGTTACACACCCCCACAGCTCCACAACTGCAAACTGTAAACAAAGGGGCCAGAGCAGTACTAGGTTTGTGTGGAAATAGAATTTTTTCTTTTACTAGACCTCACTTATCTAATGCATATATTCCTGACCATCAGGTTTGCAGAGTGTCATTTTTTTCTGTAGCTCGGACAACTCCTTTAATTAATTTGTTATCATTGCACATTCAGGACTTACTATCAATATGGCTTAATAAGATATCTTGTGGTTATTGGTTCCAATGGAAGCTCAAAATTATCCTTTGCTAGACCTTATTGGCCCTGTCTTATAAAGAGCCCTGTATTAAAAGGGGCCTATTATTTTGTCAGAGCTTTGCCCGCTGGGCGACAGATCATACACAGACTGAACTCCTGCACAGAAACAAAGATTTTTTGGTGCCAACAGAATGACACATTCACACAGTGAATGATGGTTTGCTTGTTCATCAGGAGATCTGACACAATTTACATAGGCCAATTATCATGTATGAGAGTTTATACAAATGCTCATCCCACGATACTCTGCCTGATTATCTGTCCGTGTAGAAGGAGCTTTAGGAAAGCACATTATACTGAAGAGAGATATAAAAATAAAATAAGGAATCATTCTCGGTAGAATTCTTCATCTAACATATCCTCAAACTGGAAATTTATGATTTGCAGTTTCAGCTAAATAAAATCAGAGCACTTTATTTCTCAATTCCTCAGGTATGCAAGTCTCATTGACACTGTAATCCGGTTCTGCTTCCACAAAGAGTTTTTTGCCTAGTGCCTTAACTCTTGGTCATTCCCAGTGGTGTAACTAGAACTGACTGTGCCCCACAGCAAATTTTTGAATGCCCCCCCCAACAATTTCTTCGCAACTAGAGATGAGTGAATCTTCCAAAATTTGCTTCAGCGAATAATCAACAAATTTATAACAAGATTCGTTCTTAATACGAATTTATTCGGTCAAAGTTTCGTTAAAAAATAATTGTTGTTTTGTAAACATTCCTGCACAAATTACGAACATACAGTCTAAGTTTTGTTAAAAGTACGCTACTGAACTAAAAAAGTAAGCATTAGCGTACAAAGTGCGTACGAATCCTTAGTGTACTATTGATTTGCGATTGTGTCATACGCAGGCACGTATGCCGTGGTGTACAGTCCTCAGAGGCAGTCCATATGAGTTAGAAAAGTAAGGTGCTAGCTATCCAGCTAAGTGCATAATTTACCAAACACACTAGAGATGAGCGAATCATTCAAAAAATTATTCGCCCAACATTTGCCGAACTTTTCCTAAGATTCGTATATTCGACGAATAGATTCGTTGTATTTGCGTACAAAATATCCATTATTATGTGCTATTAGCGAACATTCGCACACTAATAACCAACGTTCATTTAAAAAATGTACGCAACTTCTTAGAAGACGTACGCATGAGCGTACAAATAGCGTACGAATCCTCAGCGTACTATTGTCTACGCGATTACTTAATACGCAGGCACTCACGACGAGAGGCCACGCGTGCACTCCTCAGAGGCAGAGCGAATATTCGAAAATGGCATCCAGGTAATCCTCATCATTTAGCTCTGAAGAGCTGAAATACCTGATCCGGCTGATGGACAAAGAGGATTACAACGGCACACACCGCCATCCAAACCAGCATAAGAAGGAGGTGATCCAGCAGGTAATCCAAGGCCTGCGCTATCGTTTCCACACCGTGCGGACCCCGGGCCAGATCTAGCAGAAATGGTCTGATCTGAAATTCAAATGAACAGAGAGGCTTAATGAGATCCGTGCAGAGATACGGCAGGGTATCAACAAAATATTTGCTAAGTAAAAACATGTAAAAAAACTAGTGTACTGTATTGTACATATACCAGCAGTCACTGCCAATAATGAAAAAAGTATAGAAGGACAACGTGGTCGTGCGTAGTGCGCTGCAGTGATTTTGTTCCATGCTAGGCAACGCTTCTAACTCTCGACCCAAACAACTTAAGTGAAGGTATTCTAGTCATTATTGTTAATGGTGCTGGAAAATACCTGTGGAAAATACAACATGTAACTGTTGTATTTTCGCTACGGCTGCCTCTCAGCAGGGGTTAAAGTGCTGAGGCCGGATCCGCGGCCCTCCCCCATTACAGTGAATTTGGGCCGGAGCGCAGTTCCGGCCCCACACGTGTACCTGCGGCAGCACGGATCCAGAGGGACCCTTCACCCGCCGGATCCGGGCTGCCGCTAGTGTAGAAGTAGCCTTAGGCCATTATTTAATAATTTTTGACAGCTGCTGCACCACAGAGAAGCCGGTCTCACCGTCCTCCACCCCAGCGAGAGAGGACCCCACCTGCCCCTCCAACACCACCAGCCCAGCTATCAGAGGTAGAAGTTAGGTAAAAAAAAAGTGTAATGGGTGGACCTTCTGTCTTCAAAATATGAGCTAAATGTATGTTTTATCTTTGGTAGCTCCAAAGGGAGCAGTTTTCCCCAGGACCATGGGAAGACCACGCCATATGGGTGTCCAGTAAGTACTACAAAAGGCTCAGTCAGTACAGAATACATGTCACAGAATAAGTCGCTCCAGTACATTAAAGTTTAGATTTTTTTTGTGGGACAACCACTGTAACTAGATCATACAAACTAAGTACATAACTGGCCTTGGGTCCAGGCTCCATGCTGCTTCCCGGCTCATTCTTGGCCTGCAGCTAGAGCTGCAAAAGCTGCAGGACATAATGGCCCAACGTCGGCAAAGGCCGGTGTAATCTTATTTTTTTGTTCCTTTCTTTTGTTTATTATATAATTTATTTGTTAAATATAAGTTTTTATTTATTACTAAAATATTCGCAGTATTAGTACATTACACACACTCCTGTTCACTGATTACAATTGACAGACAAATACCTTAACAAAGGCAGTGAAAATTATATATGAGCTTTGTATGGCTGCCCCGGCCAGTAGTAGTAGGGGACGCGGTATATCAGCATAGAGTGATTGGTAAAATAAATACAACAGACTGCGGTGGCAGAGGCAGTGTAAAATTTTTTTATTTTTTAAATATATATAACATATATATATATATATATATATATATATATATATTTATATATCAAAAATACAGTAGCAGCACAGTCCTGTGAGTGTGGGTGCAATCCCTCCAAGGCTTTGGGCCAAAGCCTATTCTTCAATAAAATAGCAAAAGATGAGACAGCACTCCAAACGTTGATATTAGTGGTGAATCTTTATTCCCGTGCAACCCTGCTCAATGGGGTCTTTGTCAAGCAATACATAGATGCTTCCTCAAGGTTTATATAGCTAACAAAGTCATACTGACTAGTGTGTTAAGTGATGGCAATCAATCATATTAGCATAATTATTCATTAGTGCACATAAGATAAAAAAGTAAAAAATATATACATAAAGAGTAACTCAAGTGTTCCATCATCAAAGAACCTAAATGTTCCATGTGCGTATATATCATCACCGTCCATAACATATATACAGGTATATAGCTTAAAGGGTTATTCTCATTTTAGACAATGGGGGCATATCGCTAGGATATGCCCCCATTGTCTTATAGGTGCGGGTCCCACTGCTGAGACTCACACCTATTTCCAGAACGGAGCCCCCGAACTGAATGAGGGCGCACTGCGCATGCGCAGCTGCCCTCCATTCATTTCTATGGGGCCGCCGAAAATAGCCGAGCGCTGGCTCGGCTACTTCCTTCGGCTCCATAGAAATGAATGGGAGCGCACCGCGCATGCACGGCCCGGCTCCCATTCATTTCTATGAGCGCAGCGGGGAGCTGCGCCTGTTAGTGGCCGGACCCCCGGAAACCCCGGGGTCCTCCAGGCGCAGCGCTCCCCGCTCCGTTCTGGATATAGGTGCGGGTCCCAGCGGTGGGACCCGCACCTATCAGACAATGGGGACATATCCTAGCGATATGCCCCCATTGTCTAAGATGAGAATACCCCTTTAATGTCTACCTAAAACATCCATTATTTTCAAACATAACACCTGTGGGTCCATGTTCATTTAAGAAAATGAAGGCAAAGGCCCTAATTATAAATAACATATCAAACAGTACCTGCCATTGTGCTCGTGGTTCCAGTGTAAAACCTTAGCATCCTCCATTGCTCAACACGCATGCGCCCAGTGTCAGACGCGCTAAAACCCGTCTCCGCTGTCTAACCACGTGACACATGGAACACAGATCATGTGACATGCGCTCCACTGTAAGCGGTAGCCATGGAGACGTGAACGGCCACGTCCAGACCTCAGGACATGCAGTATCGCAATGGGGGAGCCAGGTATTAGGTAGAAAGATAAGCAAGGATAGGCCAAGTGTCCAGTTTCTCTGCCCAGTACTGCACGGGGTCGGTGACACTTTGGGGCAGGGTACAATCCAGGTAGGCAGTGACCTGGTGGGTGAGCTCATGCTGGTCCACGCCATGAGTCCGGTGTTGTGTCCCCTCTTTAGCAGCTGGCTGCATGAAATCGCTCATCAACGATTGGAGGCTGTAGCGACTTCTCACGCCTCCACTAGTGGTGGTGGTAGTGGAGCGCGCTGGTTCCCCCCGAGCGGATGTTGTCTGGGAACCTGGCTGGTCTCGCTGGTAAGTTGAGACCAACTGACTGGTGAGTAGGTCCCGATAGTACACCAGTTTTGCCTCCCTCTCTGTTGGCGAAAAAAAATTCAGCCATTTTGCGGCGGAAGCGAGGGTCCACCAGGGTGGCCAGCCAGTATTGGTCCCTCTGGCGGATGTCCACAATCCGGCTGTCATTCCTGAGACACTCCCGCAGGCACCTTACCATCTGCACCAAGGACAATGAGCGCCTCTCCTCTCCACTGTCCTCGGTGTAGTTCCAGGGTCTGCTGGGGTCTTCCTCCTCTTCCTCTACCACCTAATCCTCCATCTCCTCCTGTGATTGAGAGGCAGAGAAGCCAGGTGGCGGTGTGTGGAATGGCTGGGCATGGACATCTTCCGCCTCCTCACCCTCCATCTGCACTTCATCCATCTCTGGGCTGAAGGCGATGTTCTGCCTTGGAGTGATGGTGATGATGGTTTTCAGCGCACTTTCCAGAACATGGACGAGTGGGATGATGTCGTTGATCCCATAGTCATGCCTGCTCACAAACAGAGTCGCGCCCTCAAAAGGGATCAACAATTGGCAGACTTCACGCATCATCTGCCAGTGTGTGACTTGGAAGTCGCAGTGTGGCGTGAAGCTGCCTGATTGCCCCATGAGGTAGTCTGTAACGGCTGACCTTTGCTCGTACAGGCGGTCCAGCATATGGAGGGCAGAATTCCAGCGTGTTGGCACGTCGCAGATTAGCCGATGTTGGGGCAGACTGCGCTGTCTCTGGATCCTGAGCAGGGTGTTCCTTGCAGTATATGAGTGGCTGAAGTGTTTGCACACTTTGAGTGACATCCTCATAAGGTCTTGTAGTGCAGGAAATGATCTAAGTAACCTGTGCACTATGAGGTTTATCACATGTGCCATACAAGGTGCATGACTCAGCCCTCCCTGCTGCACTGCAGAGACAATGTTACTCCCATTGTCTGCTACCACACTTCCCACCGTTAGTTGACGTGGGGTCAGCCATTGATCTATCTCCTCCCTGATGGTCCGGAGGAGCTACTGCCCACTGTGGCTCTGTTCACCCAGGCTCACCAAATGGAGGACAGCCTGAGAGTGCCGGGCCTGGCATCGTTGGTAATACACCGGGGCAGGTTGGACTGCAGTCAAAGCGGCGGATGGTTGCAAGGTGGTGGAGGCAGAACTTGTGCTTCCCGCTGCTGGCCCCCTAAAGCACCGTGGAGGTGACAGTGGCAAGAATGGGCCAACTTCCTGATGGTCTTCTGGGAGGATGTTGACCCAATGGGCAGTAACAGACATGTACTGCCCTTGCCCATAATTAGAGGATCAGACATCAGCACTCAGGTGCACGGTCTTGGACACCGAAAGTCCCAATGAGTCGCCAACCTTTTTCTGCACATAACTGTGCAGTGATGGGACAGCTTTGCCAGAGATGTAGTGGCGGCTGGGGACTCGCCATTTGGGGTGCGCACACGCCATGAAATCCCTGGAAGGCTGGGAGTCCACAAGGTTGAAGGGCAGGGACTGAAGCACCAGCAGCTTAACCAGGTGTCCGGTCAGTTTCTGGGCCATGGGATGGCTGCTGGAATACACCTGACGTCTGCCCATGGACTCAGTCACGGATTGCTGCCTCATTAGCGGTGTAGATGGCAGTGACACTGTGCTGCTGCTGGCACCTGAGGCTGACGAGCCCTGAGTTCCTCTGAGAGGATGCTGCATGATGGGATCTGCAGTGTATGGTGCATCCTGACAGGAGGTGGTATTGGGGTCACGGTTCTTCCAGGCCTGTTGGTGTTGCCTTTCCATATGCTTTCGCATTGATGTTGTTCCGAGATTATCACCCCTACCACGACTGACCCTCTCATTGCACAGCAGGCACAAAGCGATGTGCTTATCTTTCCCCAGACGGAAGAACTGCCAGACGACAGAGGACCGTGGTTTGCTGACAGCCACAGGGGGTCTTGCTGGCTGTTGACTGCCACTGCTGCCTGAGGGTGCCCTCTCAGGACCAAGGCTTTGAGAGGGTGATCTCTGCCTGGTAGCTTCTCTTCTACCCCTCCCTCTTGTGCTTCGGTTCCTTGCAACATTGGGATGTTGCTGCGTCGGTGGCACCTCTATTTCTCCCCCTGATGATGCTGAGGATAATTTATTTTTTAGACTTTTTTTATAACTTTTTTAAACTTTTTTTTAAAAACTTTTTTTATAACTTTTTTTTTTTAACTTTTTTTTTAACTTTGTTTGTTGTGGCTAAACTGGGTTGATGGCACCCAGCAGAGCAGCAACGTGTAGCGTGTACTATCGGTCACGGGACAGGAATGCTACCTGTCCTGACTATTTTCTCACTTTTCTCTCCCTATTTCTTTTTTTATCTCCCTATCTCTCCCTAGATCTCACAATTTGTTTTTATTTAAATGCCTATCTCTCCCTATCTTTACCTATCTCTTGATTTCTCAGCCTCTTTCCCTATCTATCACCTTATCTTCTATATCTAGCTTTCTCTTCCTCTCTCCTGCTTCTCTCACTAACCCTTTCTATTCCTTCTCTATCTCTCCCTGTATCTATCTACTTGTTTGGCTATCTATCTATCTATCTAAAAAATGAAGAAGTGGCGGCAGCACAATAAATAGAATGTGGGTGCAAGTCCTCACAGAGAGCTCCCGGCTTGAAACTCTATCCAGACAAAAATTCAAAGAATTGAGGCAGCACTCCAGGCTCGGTGCAAAAATGAATGGTGGATTTATTGTCTGCTTGACAAAGGCTCCAGTGTGTGAGCCGAAACGTTGCACATGGAATAAATCCACCATTCATTTTTGCACCAAGCCTGGAGTGCTGCCTCAATTCTTTGAATTTTTATCTATCTATCTATCTATCTATCTATCTATCTATCTATCTATCTATCTATCTATCTATCTCTTTTCTCTCTCTATCTAATGCTAAGCTCCTCTCTCTCTGATGTCTGGCGACGCACTGACAAGATGTCGGCGCGCTCAGGCACTTCATGGGCTGTGGGGTGACGTCACACATTTTTTTTTCACAGAAAACCAGGATACAAGGGATTATAGGAGTAATAATCCCTTGTATCCTGGTCTATTCTGTGAAAAAAGTACAGTTTTGCATCGCCGTTATTTTTTTTAACCAGATTCGTTACGAACTTTTTCAAAGTTCGGTTCGGTGACGAACCGAACTTTTGGCAAAATTCGTAACGAATCTGGTTCGTTATGGTTCGGTTCGCTCATCCCTATTTAAAACCTGACGGGGTTTGCTTGAGTGGAAAGGTGGAGCAGGGCGAGTCTGACCCCTGGCTACATATGGATACTCTATCAGCAGATGACAGCAGATCATCCGACTGAGACTGAGATGAGCGTGTCATCCACTCCACTACCTCATCTACTTTCTCCTCCACTACAATTTTGCGCCTCGGTGGGTTAGCCTGGTGGAACAACGGCCAAGTATTGCGAATACTACTAGTAGATGCTCCGGCTACAGGTCCTTTGGCACTACTGCCCTGTGCCACCTTCTCCTTTTTTTTAGAGTTCAAAGTCTGGCTGGAACTGTACCCCTTTTGCTTATCCATTCCAGACATTTTTCAATTCACTCTGTGGCCCTGCAGCTGGTCTTTGTCCCTGTATCTCACTGTCTCTCCCTGTCTCTCCCTATCTCTCCCTGTCTCTCTCTACCTGCTTGATTAAATACTAGCCCTGAACTGGCCATGCAATTGCCCTGCAGTATCCCTGATATGTGTAATATGGATTCCCAGAGCTATTATATCAAATTTTCACAAAACAGGTCTCAGAACTTCACACACAGTGCTTCTGCTTGTCTCAGCAGTCGTAGCAGAAGTGATGCGTCACTGGCTTACCCGGCCTGAGCCAATCAGAGCAAGCCCTGCCCACTAGGTCAGGTGACCGCTTTATTCCTGGGCTTTTGCGCACGATAAACGAACTAACAGTAAAAGTTTGCTAATGAATTGAATTTGTACGCAACAGCGTATACAGTAACTTAAACTTAGCAACAACGTATAATTTATAGGACAAACTATGTAGCGAATGCGTACAAATCCGAAGCGAATCACCTAATATTCGGATTCGCTTCGCAGCTAAAAATTTCCAAGATTCGATACGAATCAACGAATCGACAAATCGATTCGCTCATCTCTAAAACACACCATACAATAAGTGCATAATAGGACACATTGCAGTACCTGAAAAAGAATACACACAATGGGCTAAAGTGCTTGAACGTTGCTGAACCTGTAAAAACATTATTGCTATGCTAAAATATAACAAAGACAAAACATTTTAGTGCAATCAATTTCAATATTTGCAAGCATAATAGGCTCAGATATACGTTTGAGCCTCTCCTTATGGCTGCTTGCAGGGGCGTAGCTAAAGGCTCATGGGCTCTGGTGCAAGAGTTCAGCTTGGGCCCCCCCTTCCCTCAGCGCTGGTGCACCTAGCTTTTCTGCTGGCCAAGTCAAAAATTGAAACACCCCCCATGCCAAATTCTCACCCTAACCCTTTCCCTTCTAACCTTACGTATAGTAAGGCTACATTCACACGACAGTTGTTTTTGCGGCCTCCGATCCGCATATTTTGCGGCTCAGATGCGGACCCATTCACTTCAATGGGTCAGCAAAAATGCGGGCAGCACACTGTGTGTTATCCGCATCTGTATGTCCGTTCCGTAGCCCCACAAAAAAATAGAACATGTCCTACTTTTGTCCGTTTTGCGGACAAGGATAGGCATTGTTACAGTAGATCCGCAAAAAAACGGATGCCATACGGAACATCGTCTGTTTTTTTTGCGGATCTGCAGACTGCAAAGCA
Source organism: Rhinella marina (assembly GCA_900303285.1). Lineage (NCBI taxonomy): Eukaryota > Metazoa > Chordata > Amphibia > Anura > Bufonidae > Rhinella > Rhinella marina. The sequence continues at coordinate 22,911 of ONZH01024309.1, forward strand.
CAACATTCGTGTGAATGTAGCCTAATACAGCACCCCATACCTCTTACATCCAGTGACGTCTCCTCTGATGTAGATGTTCTCTTTCCTCATCTTCTCCTTTCAGAGCAGACCGCCATTTTTCAGCCATTTCTCATCTCTGCAGTTTGACAGAAAAAAATCTTAGTTTATTACTTTTCCATCATCCTCCCATCTTCAGGACAAATCATCCTACCACCCCCATTACTGTGCCACTAGTACCACACGGATAGTGCCATTCAATAATTATTGGCACACAGTGTCCTAAAATAACTGCGCCCAGCAAATAGTGTCCCTGACAGTAATAGTGTAAACTAGGGATGAGCGAACCGAACCGTAACAAACCAGATTTGTTACGAACTTTCCCAAAAGTTCGGTTCGTCACCGAACCGAATTTTGAGATAGTTCGTAACGAATCTGGTTAAAATAACGGCGACTCAAAATATACGCATATTTGAAAATGTTCACTAATGTGTACACGCATTTTATGAATTCATACGCATTAGCGTATGCATTAGTGTACATTATTAAGTAGCGTACCTTTGACAACGCTAGACTGTATGTTTGTTACTTGAGTAGGAATGTTCACAGACGCAGTGTATGCGTACGCTAATGCGTACATATTCAGTTAAGTAGCGTACCTTTGACAACGCTAGACTGTATGTTCGTTACTTGAGTAGGAATGTTCGCAGACGCAGTGTATGAGTACGCTACTGCGTACATATTCAGTTAAGTAGCGTACCTTTGACAACGCTAGATTGTATGTTCGTTACTTGAGTAGGAATGTTCGCAGACGCAGTGTATGAGTACGCTAATGCGTACATAATCAGTTAAGTAGCGTACCTTTGACAACGCTAGACTATATGTTCGTTACTTGAGTAGGAATGTTCGCAGACGCAGTGTATGCGTACGCTAATGCGTACATATTCATTCAGTTAAGTAGCGTACCTTTGACAACGCTAGACTGTATGTTCGTTATTTGTGCGGGAATGTTCGCATTAGCGTACGCATTAGTGTAGATTCTCAAATATGCGTATATTTTGCGTCGCTGTTGTTGAAGTCACTTGGATTTTTTCCACTTTTTTCATTGTAATAGCAACTGCAAGTACACAAAACTATACCCTATCAGACTCCCATTATTGTAGTAGCAATTATTCAGCCGTTATAGCAAGGTTCGTTTTAGGTTCTGTTCGTACGAATCCGAACTTCATGAAAGTTCGCCGAAGCGAAGCGAACCGAACTTTTCAAAAGTTCGCTCATCCCTAGTGTAAACATAACGTCCCCCAGAAATAACTGCGCTATGCTGATACTGTGCCAGGGTGCCCCCCACAGTAATAGTGCTCCCCAAAGTCCCAACTAATAATTCTCTGCCAGAGGCCACTTGTTAGTAATAGTGCCCCCAACAGTACTAATGTGTGCCAGTGCAAAAAAAAACCCTTTTAATGCCCCCAGTTGAGCTAATGTCCCCATAGTGCCCCCATAATGTGCCAGTATAAAATACCCCTATATAGTGCTCTCGGTAAATGCCCCCATAGTGATCCTCTCCCCTTCCTCATAGTGCCCCCTTAATGTACCAATATACAATGGCCCTACATAGTGCCCCAGTAGAGGCCCTCAGTGTCCTCCATAATTTGCAAGTATAAAATACCCGTTCTTGGTGCCCCCCGTAGATGCCCCCATAGTACCCAACATAATGTGCCCCAGTATAAAATACCCCTATATAGAGCTCCCATATAAAATACCCCTTCTTTGTGGCCTCAGTAGATGCCCCCATGGTGCCCCCCAATAATGTGCCAGTAAGAAGAGCCCCCATAGTGCCCCAATAATGTGCCAGTAAGAAGTGCCCCAATAATGTGCCAGTAAGAAGTGCCCCCATAGTGCCCCCCAATAATGTGCCAGTAAGAAGTGCCCCAATAATGTGCCAGAAGTGCCCCCAAAATTTCCCCCCAATAATGTGCTAGTAAGAAGTGCCCCCCCATTGATTCCCCCCAAAATCATGTGCCAGTAAAGTGTCCCACCCCCATAGATGCCCCCCAAATCATGTGCCAGTAAGAAATGCCCCCAGTTCCGCCATAGCGCTCCGGTCCATAATTGCACCATATAAAAAAAAAAAAAAAAAAACACTTATACTTACCTCCATGCAGCTTTCAGCGATGCAATGTAGGCCGCTTCTGTAGGCCACACTGGCTGTCGTGGTTGAGCTCCACTGCCCTCTGCTACTAGAATTTGGACTTGACCGGGCGGTTGTCACACTGGTGAGCGCTGCTGCCACTTGAGCCTTCACCTTTCTGGATACTTCTACCAGGACAACAGGGGTAAGGACTTCTGGCTGCAGTGGTTGAGGCAAGGCTGCACCCAAGGAAGAACCGTCAGGTCCCTTGGCTGCTGCTGACTTCATTTTCCATGGTAGCTGGTACTGGATCACTGTGGGCTAGAAAGTGAAAGATGATGTAGTCAGCTGACCTAGGTGAAAGGACCGTAGTGGTAGTGGCAATCCAGAGAGCAGAGGCTCTGGCTGTGGCTTCTCTCTGAAACGGAGGGTGCCATCTGGTGACTCTTGTAGGCAGTGCACACGTCCTGCGGCTGCTGGATCATCCGGCCAGGTCTCGGCTGGCGATGCAGGTACCAGTGGCTTCGAAAATAACGTTACCCCGGTAGCAAATGGGCCTTTTAGGGATGCCATGGGGTATATTCTACCTGATCCCCCAAGTATAGGCTGTGATGGGCTTGGGGTAGGTAAGACCGTTTCACAGATCTGCGGCCCACGAAGTACTCCTTGCCGTCCTCGTCGTCCGCCAGGAAGCCACTGCCTCGCTCCACTGAAAACCAGAGGATGGTTCCTTTACGCCGTTCCAGCGTAGGGTCTCCCTGCCTCGGATGGTCCAGCACTTGGATGACCCAGTCCTCCACTGCTTTCTTATAGTCCCATAGGGTCTGGGCATGTGCCGTCACTAATGCAGGCACGATGGGATTCTGCCGCATGGAAGGTGTTCTCCTCCTGGGCGGCGGAGTGGACGCTCCAGCCGCCTCCGCCACACCAGCCGGCATGGTGGAAACCTCCAGTGCCCATGAGATTCTTGGGATCACTTGTACCACTCTGATATCCTCTGGCCTCTCTGGTGGTTCGGGCTCGGTACCCCACACCATCTCTCCCCACTTTGGGCGTAGTTGTTTCGCCATACTGTCTTGTTCACCACTGGCTTGAACTGGAGAGGAGGGCGGAGTAATGAGCAAGGGGACTTCACTCCCTATACTTGCAAATAGTTCCCGATGGGCCAGGCTGTTTTTTCCCACTTCTGAGGGGGGCGTATCTTCACTTTTGCGCTCTTGAGGGGGAGTATCATCATTTTCCCGCTTCATGGGGCCGGGGGGCAAGAAGAATGCGTACGTAGCGTATGTAGTGTTAGCGTTCTAAATTTTAAGAACATTTGAGAATCGTACGAAGCGAATCTGAATAAATCCAGATTCGCTTCAGAGTAGGAAATAAGGAGGATTCGTAACGAATATTCGCTCATCTCTATTCGCAACCCTTCACACTCCTGCAACTGGTCAAGATCACTGTTTCAGACCAGGCCCAGCAGCAGCTCTGCCCATTTCTTACACATATACACTGCATGTCATGTCACTGTACATACTGTTACTGTATGTAATAGGGCCCTCACAATAACATCCTTTAGTCCTACTCCCGGTTCTGGCCCCATAGCAAATGCTTCCCCTGCTTCCACTATAGCTATGCCCCTGGTCACTTCTTTTGACCCCATCCTTGTTTTTTGTACTTTTTTATTGCTACTTGTATGATAAACCATAATGTGGTGAAATTACACTGTGCCTGGCATTTATTAAAAATTTGTCAATAAAACTTTTTAAACAACTAGACTCAGATTTTTGTTATTTTGTGCACATTGTTTTTTACCAGACCATACTTTTTATTTTTTGACAAACAAAATGATTCCATCATTATTTTACATGTTTTATTCCTATTTAGTTTTTTATGGCAGATTTACTTTGTATGTATGGCTCAAATCTAAAAGTGTTAAACTGGGTTTTGTTTTGGTTGCTATATATAACTCAACACACAGTCATTAATGTCTAAACTGCTGGCAACAAAAGTGAGTACACTCCTAAGTGAAATGGCCAAATTGTGCTAAAAGTATCAACATTTTGTGTGCCCACCATTATTTTCCAGCATTGCCTTAAAGGCTATGGACACCTTTGTACACTAAAAATCAATAACCCCATATCTTACCGTAATGCAGCACATAATAAAATTGCACTTGTTAGTTTACTGGTATCAGCTTTGCTTCACATGCATTCAGAAATGCTCTTCTATGAGTTTTGCACATTGCTGTCTTCTCCTGAAAAGCTCTGTGGGCATTCCTGTTGATTTCACATGCACCAGCACAGTTCTGCTGCCCCGCCCCCACGTCCTGTTACACAGCACAGCTAGCAGCCTCTTACATACAGTATAAGCAAGCTTGCAAGTAACTTGGTAGTGAGATTTCATTCTAATCTACAACATGGTGAGTCTTACAGTATGTTACAGCCTATAATCAGCAGATCTACTTGTCATTTTCCCTTCTGTAGAAAGTCCATTATTTGTAGACACAATAGATATTTCTGCTGATAATGTTAGTGAAGATATCTACAGTCAGAACCATGGCGTTATATGCAGGATAGAGATCTCATTACTGACAGCTCTCATTACATGCAAGGCATTACTGAGTCTGTTTGAACACCATCTACCATTCATAATGAAAAATTTTTGGAAGCTTTGTATTATGTAAAAGCATAACAGATGCGACAGCGCAGTGTGTTTTTGTACCTGCTGTTTCTTAATGCTGTCAAACATGCCTTTACTCATAGCTATACATGTCAGGGTCACTCTGACAATATTTGCTATTGCTGTCATTGCGTTCAAGAGCTTGGGGGAAGGGTGGAGAGGGAGAGAAAATGTAAGAATTCACAAAAAGATATATTTTCCTAAAAATAGAGTTGTACAAGACTAGCGGGACAACCAATTTCACGTCTCTCCAAAGATGTTTGATTGGGTTTAAGTCAAGGCTCTGTCTGGGCCTCTCACAGAGTTGTCCCTAAGCCATTCTTGTGTTTTCTTCGCTGTGTGCTTAAGGTCATTCTATTGGAAGATAAGGCTTCAGCCTTCTGTAATTTTCGCTGTTCTTTCCCTCAACTCTCACCCCATGCTTCACTGTAGGAATGGTATTGGGCAGAGCTTGGTTTCCTCCAAACATGATGCTTAGAATTGAGGCCAAAAAATCCAATCTTGGTTTCATCAGACCAGAAAGTTTTTGCAAACTTTCATCTGTCTTTTTACAGAGGAGAGAGATCTTTTTTGCCACTCTGCCATAAAACCCAGATTGGTGAAATGCAACAGTGATGATTGACCTTTTGAAAGTTTCTCCCACCTGCATACAGTATCTTTGGAGCTCAGCCAGAGCAACCTTTGGGATCTTGGTCACCTCTCTGTACCTCCAAAAGATCATATTTCCAGGCTCTATATGCAGCTATTTTCAATTCATGGCTTAGTTTTTGTTCTGATATCCTTTGTCAGCTGTAAGACCCTTTATAGAGAACTGCAGCCACTTAAAAAAGCTGATCGTAGGGGTGCTGTGAGTCTCGCCCCTGACGATCTGATATTGATGACTTATCCTGGGGATAAGTAATCAATATCCAAGCTTGGACAACTCCTTTATATCTCTGCTCTTTCTGACTTCAGTTGTACATGTGGGTGGTGTTGTCAGTGACCGATAGCATTCACTGTTACACAGATGTTAGTCACTGATATTTGTACATAAGGGGAGGTGGCATCAGTTATTGATAGCACTCACTGTGTAACTGTATATACATAGATAGCTGTCAGTCACTGATAGCTGAACACAGAGCAGGTGTTATCAGTGATATATAGCATTCTCTCTGTAAGTGTATATATATATATATATATATATATATATATATATATATATATTCAATATATGTTTATTTAATTTAGCAATTTTGTATCTTAATTACATAACACATTATTCTTAATAAATAAAAGAAAGAAAAAAAGAAAAAAGGAAAAAAAAAACAAAACCCAATCTTACAAGCTTACAAAATACAATGAGCAGTGTTATTAATAATCACTTGGGATCCAGTGAACTCACTATACTAGTATAAGCCCTTTCATAATCCAAGTAAAGAAGTGCCTTGAAGAAGAAAACCAATCATATCTACTCCAATTTTCTACATATTCCGCTAGTTTACCCTCATCGGATTCCTTCACCTCATCAATTCTCTTAAGTAAGTTAACTAACTCCACCCATTCCGCTCTAGTTACTGGTCCTTTACATTTCTACTTATTTGATATAAGTTGTGAGGTTGCTGTCAAGAAGAGAGTTAACAAAGGTTCTGTTAAGCGTTTTTTAATTGTTACGGGGAAAAATAACACTGCGTTCTCTTCTGTAATAATGACTGACTCTTTATACAGATAATTAAATAAGAGCGTTACCTCTTTCCATAGAGGCTGAAGCAGGGGATATCCCCACCAAATATGTAACATTGTTCTCTCACCTTGACACCATCTCCAACACGTACTTCAAATTGAGGGGATATAACGATGCAATTTTGCTGGCGTTTTATAAAAACATGAGATTATCTTATAGTTCAGCTCTTGAATCCTAATTGCTGTAAAGCTTCTATAAGCAGCAATAAATGATCTTCCCCGTTGTTCCAGAGTATATTCTTTTTTCAAACCCTTCTCCCATTGTGCAACAAAGTTTGCTTTACTGTCCCTTGTCTCTTCCAAGGTCAGCAACCCATATATTTTAGAAAGTATATGATTTGGAATATTATCTGATAGACACATTACTTCAAATGGCTTGAGCTGGTCGGATAAGGATGACAACGAGGCTAGTTTCTGTACACGTTTCCTTAGTTGAAAATATTGAAACTAAGTGCCTGGGTGATTCCTACTTATATCTACTAATACGTTCAAAGCACAAAACATTGCATTTTCTATCACATCCTTTACTCTTGGAACTAAATATGGCTGAGAACCAAAGAGAAGGTTCCCATCTGATCTCCTTTCAAAGATCCTTGGATTACCAAATAATGGAGTCATTGGTCCCGGAACAGTTATTAATACAGAAGTCTGGGCAAATTTGTCCCATGAAACATATATATGTACAAGATATGAGGGGGGTTCGTCAAACCCGTCTCTTTTTGATAGCCAAAAGATGCCCTGTGTCTGAATTCTATTCATGGTAATCTCCATAGCTACCCAAAATTTATTGGATTCATTGTGAAATAAATTCAGTATACAGGAGCAGATTGATGCTTTATAATAACGATATAAATCGGGAAGGTTAATCCCCCCCTTTTCCCTAAGAAGCAACAAAGTAGAATATTTTAAACATGGCCTTTTATTCTTTCAGATAAATATTGATATTTTTTGCTTTAGCTTGATAAAAAAAATTTGGGTATTATATATGATAAGGTTTGGAATAAATATAATATTTTCGGGACTACTTCCATTTTTATCACATATACTCTCCCAAACCATGATATTGGAAGTAAGTTCCATCTTTTAAGATCTGTTTCTAATGATATTAAAAAGGGGGAGTAGTTGAGACTATAAACTTGTGGAGGGTCAGCTGGAAGGTTTATTCCCAAATATTTCACATACGTCCTTTTCCATTTAAAAGAAAATGATGTAGACAGCTGAGATACTTCATTTTGTGGGAGCGAGATGTTTAATATTTCTGATTTATGTATATTTATTTATAGTTACTCAAACTACCATAAACGTGCAGTTCACTAATTGTGGATGGGAGAGTAATTTGGGGAAATGTACAATAAGAGATCATCAGCAAAAAGAGATCATTTATTCTCTGTATCTCTTATTGTTATTCCATGGACCGATGGTTTCGCTCTTAAGGCTGTGGCTAATGATTCCATAACTAAAACATAAAGGGTAGGAGATAGATGGCAGCCTTGTCTCGTACCGTTCCGAATATGGATAGGTGGTGAAAAAACTCCATTAACTCTTATTTTAGCCACTGGACTAGTATATAGTGCCATTATCCATTTCAACATTCGGTTGCCCAGGCCAATACTGACCAATAGAGTTGAGCGAACGTGCTCGTAACGAGCACTGTACTGCTCGGATCCCCTGTGCTCGCATGGGCGCAGGCATCCGGATCCGTCCTCCTCACTCGACGGATCTGGATGCCTGCGCCCATGCGAGCGCAGGGGATCCGAGCAGTACAGTGCTCGTTACGAGCACGTTTGCTCAACTCTACTGACCAACATAGACTTCAGATATACACAGTTGACCCTGTCGAAAGCTCGATGGCTAATACACAAAAGGGTAAATTATCTGATCTTGCTTTCAAAATTAATGAGAGAGATCTTATAATATTATCTTTTACTTCTCTACCTGGGACAAAACCAATTTGCTCCAGGTGGATTAATGATGGAAGAAATGGTTGAAGTCTCATAGCAAGAATTTTAGCAAGTCCACGTTGATCAGAGAAATTGGCCTGTAGCTACTACATGCTGAATGGTTCTTCTCTGGTTTCAGTATTACGGAAATATAGGCTAACAACGACTGTGTAGGTAAGCCGCAATCTACCGATATACAGTTAAATGTAGATACTAAAATCGGCGCACGTTCATTCAGCATAATTTTATAAAATCTAGGGATAAATCTATCCGGTCCTGGAGCTTTCCCTAATGACAACGTTGACATTATTTGTTCTACTTCCTGAATCGTTATATCCGAATCTAATGAGGGAACATACTCTGGTGGAATCTTATGTAATATATGTTCTGAGAGGTATTGGTAAATCTCTGACTTCATTTCGTTCTCTGTTCCTCTATGCAAAGAATATAAATCCGAATAATATATTTACAGAATTCTTCTGCTATGGCCTCTGGAAAATGGACAGTACCTCTTGTTAATGTATTAATCTTTGGAATACGAGTTTGTTGAACCTTGGGATGAATGACTTGAGCCAATTCCCTTCCACATCTATCTCCATACTCAAAATGCCTATTCTTCCATTTTTCTCTAGCACATCGGTTACGCTGATCCAACATAGTCCGAATTTTTTTGCCTCAGAGAGGAAATTTCTACTTTTAATAATAATAAAAAAAAAATAATTTTTCATTATTTCCCTCCTTCTCCTTTAACGCCTTAAGGACCCAGCCATTTTTCACCTTAAGGACCAGGCCATTTTTAGCAAATCTGACATGTCTCACTTTACGTGGTGATAACTTTAGAATGCTTTTACTTATCCAGGCCATTCTGAGATTGTTTTTTCGTCACATATTGTACTTCATGACAGTGGTAAATTTGAGTCAAAATATTTCATTCTTATTTATAAAAAAAATACCAAATTTACCAAAAACTTAGAAAAATTTGCAAATTTCCAAATGTCAATTTCTCTACTTTTAAAATACATAGTAATACCTCCAGAAATAGTTATGACTTTACATTCCCCATGTGTCTACTTCAGGTTTGGATCACTTTGAAAATTACATTTTATTTTTTTTAGCACGTTAGAAGGCTTAGAAATTTAGAAGCAAATCTTTAAATTTTTCACAAAATTTCCAAAACCCACTTTTTAAGGACCAGTTCAGGTTTGAAGTCACTTTGTGAGGCTTCCATCATAGAAACCACCCAAAAATGACCCCATTTTAGAAACTACACCCCTCAAGGTATTCAAAACTGATTTTACAAACGTTATTAACCCTTTAGGTGTTCCACAAGAATTAAAGAAAAATGTAGCCAAAATTTCCGAATTTCACTTTTTTGGCAGATTTTCCATATGAATCATATTATTCTGAGAATAAAGCAAGGGTTAACTGACAAACAAAACTCAGTAATTATTACCCTGATTCTGTAGTTTGCAGAAATGCCCCGTTTGTCATCGTAAACTGCTGTACAGGCACACGGCAGGTCGCAGAAGGAAAGGAACGCCAGGGCAGATTTCACTGGAAAAAGTTTCAGTTGCCATGTCACATTTGATGCACCCCTAGAGTAGGAAACTCCAAAAAACTGACCCCATTTTGGAAACTACGGGATAAGTTGGCAGTTTTGTTAGTACTATTTTAGGGTACATACGATTTTTGGTAGCTGTATATTACACTTTTTGTGAGGCAAGGTAACAAAAACTAGCAGTTTTGGCATTGTTTTTATTTTTTGTTATTTACAACATTCATCTGACAGGTTAGATCGTGTGATATTTTTATAGATCAGGTCGTTATGGACGCGGCAATATCTAATATGTATACTTTTTTAAATTTATTTAAGTTTTGCACAATATTTTTGAATCACAAAACAAAATCACATTTTAGTGTCTCCATAGTCAAAGAGCTGTAATTTTTTTATTTTTTGGGCGATTGTCTCAGGTAGGGGCTCATTTTTTGCGGGATGAGATGACAATTAGATTGGTACTATTTTTGGGGGCATACGCTTTTTTGATCGCTTGGTATTACAATTTTTGTGATGAAATGTGACAAAAAATGACTTTTTTTAGACAGTTTTTATTTTTTATTTTTTACGGTGTTGACCGGGCGGGCTGGATCATGTGATATTTTAATAAAGCAGGTTTTTACGGACGTGTCGATACCTAATATGTATATTTTTTTTTTTCTATTTTTATGTGTTTCTTTATGGGGAAGGGGCTTTTTTTATTGAAACGTTATTATTTTTTTTGTTAAAACACTTTTATTTAACTTTTTTTTAACATTTCACTTATGTCCCAGTAAGGGACTTTAACATTTCAGGGTCTGATCCCTGATTGAATGCAGCACAATACATCTGTATTGTGCTGCATTCAACTGTCAGCGTCTCACACTGTGAGACGCTGACCGTTGCCTAGGAGACCCAGCGCTGTGGCTGGGTCTCCTGGGCTTCCGTAGATGGGAGTCCCGATGTCTCTGGGCAAGGCATCGGGGCTTCCATCTCAACCATAGGGGCCCCCCCCCACCGCCTCACGGGCACCCGATGGCTTTAAAAAGCTGCCGCAATTGCCATGTATGCCGAGATACAGCAGAGGCCCGGCTGTTAGTATCAGCCGGGCCCCTTCTGCAGATTGCGGCAACGGGGCAGCAGCAGCACGTTAACCCTAGGACGAGCATGCTCGTCCTAGGGCGTTAAGTAACGCCATATTAGGACGAGCATTCTCGTCCTAGGTCGGCAACGTGTTAATTGACTAATTAAATTATTCATCCGATGAGATCTTAGGCTAGTTTCACACTAGCGTTACCTTTTTCCGGTATTGAGTTCCGTCATAGGGGCTGAATACCAGAAAAAAACGCTTCGGTTTTGCCCCCATTCATTGTCAATGGGGACAAAACTGAACTGAAGAGAACGGAATGCTCCTAAATGCAATCCGTTCAGTTCACTTGCGTCCCCAGGACGGAGAGCAAACCGCAACATGCTGTGGTTTGCTCTCCGTCCTGGGGATCCGCACCAAGACGGATCCTTCATGATCCCCAATGCAAGTCAATGGGGATGGATCCATTCGGTGTGACACAGTAGTAAATGGATCCGTCCTCCATTGACTTTCAATGGAGTTCATGACGGATCCGTCCCAGCGATGTTAAAGATAATACAACCAGATCAGTTTATTACGGATGCACATGGTTGTATTATCAGTAACGGAAGCGTTATTGCTGAACCCTGCTGGATCCAGCAATAAAGCTGGTGTGAAAGTAGCCTTATTCCCCAAATTTGGTTGTTCCAAAGATCCCAATATAGGTGCATGGTCTGACCACAAGAAAGTGTCTATAGAACACAATGGTGAATAATCTAGTAACTTTTGTGTTATAAAAATGTAATCTAAACAACCATAACTGTTATGGGACAATGAATGGTAACTCAGACCTTCTTTTCCTGGGTGAAGGATACGCCACATGTCTATCAATGCCATACCAGATACTGTAACGTGTCTTGCAATAAATTAATAGACCTGGAAGAGACAAGGGACTTACCTGATGTTGAATCTAGCTGCAGGTCAAAAACCAAGTTAAAGTCCCCACCAAAGATTATAACAGAACCATCCGCGAACTTCTGTAAGTGGTTTAGAATAGCTACTCCAACTTTCTTGGTCTTGATTCGGAAAATAAACAGAGGCAAATGTCTAAATTATACCTGATATCTCCACTTTAACACTTTGTTTAACTTTAACAAAGGTATATTGACCATTAGGATCAGTAGCAGTTTCTTACTTGTTAGATGTGGACTATGAAACCAAACAGGATAATTGTTTGTACTACATTTGGGAATATTAGCTGTTCTAAAATGCGTCTCTTGTAGCATTACTACAGATACTTTTTTTTTCCTTCCTAAGTATGTGAAAATCTGTTTCCTTTTCTCTGGCTTATTCAAACCTCTTAAGTTATATGAACAAAAACTAATATCAATCATTTTCAAATAAATTCTGTCTCATACTCATTAAACACCAGTAATAACACTGCGCTGCTCGTGAAAAAGAATATATATATTTTTCATTATTATATGAGACAGACATTATATATACATATAAAGCTGAGTGTATGTGTGTGTGTGTGTGTGTATGTCCGCTAAAGGAATCTGCACCGCTGCAGCTACAATCACAAAATTTGGCACGCATGTTCATCAGGTGTCCGGGTTTTCAGCTCTCCAGGACGTACCGTTCCTGAGATATTCCCAAAAAATGCATTAACCAATAGTAGCCTGGTCACATGACCCTTATCAGCCAATAGAAGTTCACAGGCTTCTCACCATGTTTCTATGACAACCTAGCCAGTTCACTGCTGTAGGTCTGCATTAACCCCTTCACGACCGCCGACGGTAAATCTACGTCGCTGCTTGCCGGGCTTTGTGCAGCAGCAACGTAGGTTAATGTTTCAGCTTTGGGGGGACGATCAGGAGCCCCAGAATTTTTTATATAGTTAAATATATATTTATTGTGTCCCGCCCCCCCCAACATCATAATTTATGCCCATAAATTCAGGATGGCCGAGAGGGGAGGGGGGGACGGGGTGGACAGGCGAGCGGGCGGCAGCGCGATTTGGACCCGGCCGCGCTGCCTTTCTGCCTTCCCAGATGTTCAGGATGGCCGAGCGGTTTGCAAGCAGAGTGTCAGCATACAGCTGATACTCTGCTTGAAACTGCTGACATCGGTGCTGGCACCGATGTCAGCCGTTTAACCCCTTCCATGCCGCGGTCCATAGGGACCGCTGTATTGAAGGGGTTAACAGGGAGGGAGCTCCCTACCTCTCTCATCGGGTCGCTGCTGTGCCATGGCAGCAACCCGATGCTTGATGGGATCACAGAGGGAGGGAGCTCCCTCCCTCCTCCATCGGGACGCTGCTCTGCTGTGGCAGCGTCCCGATGGTTACCATGGCAACCAGACGCTTTCACAAGCGTTTGGCTTGCCATGGTATAGCTAAGCCTGGTCAAGCTCCTGCTAAAGGCAGGAGTCTGATCAGGCTTACTATGAATGAAAATACAGTGCAGTACACTATACAGTGTACTGCAGTGTGTTATACAGCCCTCAGACCCACTGGACTTGCAAGAACCAACTGGGTCTGAGTCAAAAAGTGTAAAAAATAAAAATAAAGTGAAAAAAGTAAAAAAAAAAAAAAAAGTGAAAAAAGTAAAAAAAATAGTTTAAAAAAAAAATAAAAGTTTCATGTAAAAAAAAGCACACTTTTCCCAAAATAAAGTAAAAAAAAAATTGTAAAAAAAGGGGAAAAAAGAAAAGTATACATATTAGGTATCGCCGCGTCGGTATCGACCGGCTCTATAAAAATATCACATCATCCACCCCGCCAGGTGAACGCAGTAAAAAAAAATAAAAATAAACCGTGCTAAAATTTTGCAAAAAATAAACCGTGCCATTTTTTGGTCACCTTCCCTCACAAAAAGTGTAATAGCAGGTGATCAAAAAGGCGTATTTAACCCAAAATGGTACCAATCAAACCGTCATCTTGTCCCGCAAAAATGATACCCTACCTGAGACAAATCACCCGCAAAAAAAAAAAATATGGCTCTCAGAAAATGACAACACAAAAAAAAAAGATTTTATTCTGTTCAAAAATAAATCTAATGTAAAAAACTTTCCAAAAATAAAAAAGTTAGACATATTGGGTATCGCCACGTCCGTAACAACCTGCTCTATAAAAATATTACATGAGATGGCCCCCCAGGTGAATGCTGCAAAAAAAAAAAAACGATGCCAAAACAACCATTTTTTCCCTCTTGCCTCACAAAAAGTGTAATAGCAGGCGATCAAAAAGGCTTATTTAACCCAAAATGGTACCAATCAAACCGTCATCCTGTCCCGCAAAAATGATACCCTATCTGAGACAATAGCCCGAAAAATAAAAAAAATATGGCTTTCAGAAAATGGCAACACAAAAAAAAGATTTTATTCTGTTCAAAATAAATCTAATGTTTAAACTTTCCAAAAA
>ONZH01024310.1:0-13381 GCA_900303285.1 Rhinella marina
CTCCAAAGACACAGGAGTTTCTGAAAGCCAAGCGTCTCAGCCTTTCAGACAAACCTTGACAGAATTGGCTACGTAAAAGCCGGATCGTTCCATTCAGTATTGGTCGCCCACCTCCGAAACTCAGAGCAATAAGTCAACCGGCCGCTTACCCTGACAAGGTCACGTATCTGGTCTCAGCCAGGGAGATACGATCCGGGTCACATAGATAATCCCAAAGCCTTGAAAAATTCATCTACTGACCGGAGACTTGCGATCCGGTCGCAGAGAAAAAGGCCCATGACTGCGCATCCCCTTTAAGCAACGAGATGACCACACCAACCTTCTGTTCCTCATTACCAGAAGAACGTGGCCGCAGTCTGAAATACAATTTGCACGCCTCCCTAAATAGAACAAAATTATCACATTCCCCAGAAAATCTATCCGGGAGGGGGAACTTAGGCTCCAAACAGGCCTGACACTCAGACCCCAGAACCACCAGCCGGTGTCTCTGAATCTGGTTGCGGATGTCCGCCACCTCCAAGCAGAGTCCCTGCAGCCCGTTTCCCAGTGCAGCAATAGCATCCATGTCAGCACAAAAATGACATATATTTTTTGTTTATTGGCGGTTATAATGTCACGCTCTGGTGTGGGGAAAGGCCACACCGAGCGTAAGAAGGATGGGAACAGACAAAACCAGGGAACTGGTCACCTCCTGCAGGGGACCCTAAGACTAGGCCCTAGCTGGCTACCAGTATGAGCTAACCCGGGTGGTAGGAAAGCCCATACGCAGGAACCTAATCTTGATATACCCTAGATCACCCTGCAGTCTAGTGACACAAGAGAGTAACCCGTTCCTCAAGCATAAGGAGGAACAAGACACTCAAAACGGGAATAACCAAAGGAAGGGAAAACACTTAACTTTAAGTAGAACTCAGCAACTGGATCTCAGCCGAGATCCACACCACTCTCAATCAGGGATGTAGAAGATATAACCCGCAAGGGATACTGGGAGAGGAAGAGGTAAGTAGGAGACAGCTAATTGCCAAGCGGCAACAGCTGAGGGGAAGGGGTGTGGAGAACAGCACCCAAACCACAGGGAAGCCTGTCAAACATGTCACTTAGAAAGCCGCGCAGAGCGTCTGATTCCAGGCGCAAGCCCACTCGTGACAGAGGTATTGGCTTAAAGTGCACATTACATTCTGGTGTAGGGTTAATCCACCAGTGTTTTTGAGTGAATCTGTAGGTATTCAGATTACTCAATATATCCTGGGTCTAGTGGTCTCAGTGTGCTCTGGCTACAAGCTACTTATTAGATTCTTCCAAAGTAGCAGAGGAGCATTCGATTTTGTGATTGCTCGCTTTTTTCAGCAGTCATACATAGGTGTGGAGAGTGACCTTTTCCACTCCTAAAAACTCCCTGTAATCCTTTCTTACACCCCTAAATGGGGGAAGGATAGAGGGGGGGAAGGTACATTGAGATCACACATACACACTCCTATCAGACCTAGTGGGCAAGACCACACTGAGACCACTAGACCCGGGACGTATTGGGTAATCTGGATACCTACAGATTCACCTCCAAACGCTGGTGGATTAAACCCCCACAAGAATTTCATGTGCACTTTAACCAAACACCTCACTACTACTCACTTCTACCATCTGTGGTTTTCCCTTGGGTTATTGTGCGCAGGGAATCTAGAAAGAGGGACTAGAAAAACCAAGTGCATTCCTTTAGAGGAAGATGATCTGAGTACCTGATTCTCATTATATACACTGTCAGCATCAGAGAGGAGGACTTGGGTAGCCTCCTGGGGCATCGGCCCACTAGTAAAATTTCCCTATAGTGATTATGGCTAATCTGCCCCTGCCTCTTGGTATTCACCATCTTGGGTGATTTTCTAAGAGAAATGATCCCAAGTGATCATGTGTTTATTTTGTATATATACTGAATGATCACTTTATTATAGACACTCCCTAGTAACACATTGGACCTCGTTTGGTGTTCAGAACTGCATCAATTTCTATTGGCATAAATTCCACTAGGTGTTGAAACAGCTCTGCAGGAATATTGGCCCATGTGGATAGGATAGCTTCTTGCACTTGCCAAAGATTTGATGGAGGTACTGATATGTTCTGAATAGCCTGAACCATAGATGCTGTATGGCATAAAGATCTCTGAAAGCTGAAGGCCAGGGAAGCAAAGAAAACTTATGTTCCTGGGACCAATCCATGCCTATAAAATCATTTCATGGTGCATTGTCCTTTTAAAATTTCCATCTTCCATAGGGTGAATAAGTGCCATGAGGGAATGAACTTGTCCGCAATGCTTAGGTAAGCCTTTACGTCCAAACATCTATCCACTAGTCAGGCATCCCTGCCTATTCCTCACTGGAAGTCACTCAAATGACTAGATTTTCCCATTCTAATTTGGATTTACACTCAAACTTGCTCACTTGATTTTATTGCTGCACTTTTGGTTGTCTAACCTCCATTCAGGGAAGCTCCAATCTTAATAAGGCAGATGTTTCATTGTATATATCACTGATTATAGCATTACTTTTACTTTCTATTATCTTCAATAATATCTAGGAAAGTTGCCTTATTATTCACATACAATATTCTCACATTCCAGGAATTCACTGTAAAAGCCTCCTTACCAATCCTGAGAATGAAGGGGCAACAATATTGGTTTAGTTCTGTGTCCTCTTCACTGTTTTTTCCTTGTATATTGGAGTTCCTCATCACCGGTTGTGTAGTGAAGTGCAGCACAGCTCCATTTGTGTTGTGAATGTGATTGCATGTCTTATCAATATGCCATCACTTTTTGAGAGAGGAAAAGCCCTTGTGAAAGGAATGTGTGACCAGAAATTTTTCTGCCATTTAAAACTAGATAGTGACACATATCTTTTACCTCTAATCTGTTTTTATTTTCTGATTGCAGATTTTTTTTAATCCATTCCCCAAACATGATTTTGTGGCAGCCATCTTGCCTGAGCTGTCCTTATCTACATTAAGAGATGTGAAAAAAGGGACATCTTTAACTTCTATGGGAGAGTTTTGTAGGCATGCTCTGTGACCCGTGCAGAGGTCAGGAGGAAATAAATAAGCTGTGGTTTCACAAATTGGACCCACCTGTTCATAGGTGATATCTGTCATTGTAATCCTGCCTGTAATGATATGCTGATAATTACAGTAAAGTAATCTGTACATACCAGCCTGTTATTAGGCTTAGTGGCCAGGATTTACATTAAAAAAAAAAAAAATACATATTGACATGAAAAATTAAAATCACAAAAATTCTTTAAAAATATGTTTAGCATAAACATACAATTTAAAAAATAGGTAATTTTCTGTTGACACATTCCCTTAAGACTTTACTAAGAATGTATATATATTTTTTTTATTTCCTGTTACTTATAAAGTGGAACATATTCCATTACACTGTGCAAATATTGCCATCAGTTACATTAGTATTTCTCCCTACTGGGGGTATTCAATGGGTCATAGCTCCAGAGGAATGCAACT
Source organism: Rhinella marina (assembly GCA_900303285.1). Lineage (NCBI taxonomy): Eukaryota > Metazoa > Chordata > Amphibia > Anura > Bufonidae > Rhinella > Rhinella marina. The sequence goes on from ONZH01024310.1 coordinate 3,505, forward strand.
AGATAAGTCAGGAGGAGACCTCTTGTGAGTGGGAGGAAAAGGCAGATGCCCTATGAATAGGACTGTAATTTTACTATGAAATTTCATTATAAAACAACATGATTACATTCTTCTTTTGAATTACCTTTCAAGCATGATGAAAACATAACCAAAGGTAATTACATTGGTACATTTTATTTCTATATCAATTTCAGTAAGAAAAACATGTAAGCTACCTTTAATAATGAACATATTAAAAATTCAATAAACAGAAATATCTCTGATCTTTTAACACAAGCAGAAGGTGTACAGGAAATTAAATGAAAAAAAACCTTGTTAATCCTTTTTGATTTCTGTAGGTAGTATCTTGGAGCAGAATTCTTTGACTCTCTCAATTCTCTTTTAACATATTTTTAATCTATCACATTACAGTAATCAGGGCAATCTTTATGTATCCTTTTATTCTCTTGTTATGAAAAAATATATAAAATAAACAGTCTAGAACACCTATTGGTGTCGGTCCGTGTTTGTAGTCATGGAGGGTAGAATTAGTTTAGAATAGGTGATAACCTGGTATTCTTTATCTTGTCTTTTCTGCACCTCCATAGCTCCTGCCAACACTTCGTCTGGCTGTTAGTCATTTTAAGCATTCCCCATGAGTCTTAACCTTACCCCCTTTCTCTTCTTGTCAGCTGAAATGTTTCAGAGCTGTCACAGGCTTGTTGCTTATTGATGTTGCCGTGTGTTTTATGTCTTCCCTAAGATATGACAGCCCCTGACACAGAGCTGATTTCAATCTCCCTGCTTCTGGAGAGGCCTACGACTTTACTCTCAGAAACCTAGCCACTTACATGCTTCAGAGACCATTGCTTAATAAAAATGTTTGGGTAGGATGAAATAAACGTGCATCTTGCAGAGATAGCATCCACTAGGCGAGGCAAAAGAACATATAAATACACAATACACAAAGAGAGGATGCTCCATTATTCTGCACTATTAAAGAAGAATCAAGAAATTGACTTGTGTAGACAAAAGGTTCTGACAGCCTCTGAAACTCTAATGTCCTATTCACATGGTGTCTTTTGCAGGTGGAATGTTTGGCGAAGTCTGCACCAAAATATCCTTGGTGGATTCACAAAATCTACTTACCCTTTTTTTTCAAGGGGTTGTTATGCCGTAGATCATACTGCTACATTTCAGTTGCAAACTTGCCAAGAAAGGACCTGTCCAGATGGACATCACTAGAGTCCATGGTGGGTGGCCTTTGCAAAATCTGCAGTGTGAATTGGGCCTAAAGGAAGCCATATACATTAGATAAAGCCATTCAAACTGGCCAGTCTTATTCAGCATGATTGAATAAAGATCTAATGTGCATGGAAGGCCTCCAAACTGTCCAGTGGCAGATTTGTGAATTGGGTGCGTTGTAGTTCAATATGCTTGATCCTTGTTCACAATGGAGAAAAGCTGTTACTCTAGGTGTCATAGTCGATTTGTACCCATTAAATTGAACCTACAGGCTTGGTCAAGCCAAATATGCATACTTTACCAAATGGGGACCAGGGAACATCCTAATTTGCGTGGCTTGTCTGCATGTAACTCTATGGTTAGATGTGCCGCAATCTCCGACTTTTCCCTGCTCTCTCCAGGTGTAAAAAAGTGGGCGTGATGTGGGCAGAGAAGGGCATGGCCTGTCAGGCCCATCCCACTCATCATTTTCTACGCTTGCTTTTAGGCATAGAAAATTGTCTAAAGGTGAGCCAGCTAGGAAACTGGCTTACATTTAGACAGGCTCTGGATGCGCCAAAATTATGTATAGGGCTGCCGCTAGATAAAGGGGTTATTAAGACCGGTGTCTAAAACGCCAGTCTTAATAAATTAAGCCTTTTAGAGGTATACATTTTAGAGACACATTTAGCTATTAAAACAATTGAAAAAAATGGGAAAATACAGCTTTTAATCATACTGTATACTAAAAAGTTGGAACTGGTCTTAAACTGGTTAAGGAAAAGTTAAGAGAAATAGCTGATATCTCATGATAGCTCATCTCAACTCAACTGAATAATTTGTGTATGCATGGTTTAAGACCAGAATTGGTAGGCAAAGCTTTTCATCACATAATGTAATTCTAAACAACAAATGTGTGAGCGTCTATACCAAATACAGTATTTACTAGCTTTTGTTTTCATATGGTAGGCCATAATAATAGTGCCTAAAGAGTAGCAGTATATTTGGTCATTATATGACCTTATATTTTCTCCTCAGATGACTCTATCTTTAATTGTCAGTTTCCCTCAGATCGTGGGTAGGGTTTGGCTCATATGATATTTCCCATACACAGCACACAAGGAGAAAGTCTCGCTCCCCCATTACTGTCTCTCATATACAGAAAAACAGCATGGAAAATATTATAGAGAAATATCTAGCAGTGTAGATGTGAATCAAGTAGCTATGAGACAGTAAAACTCTACTAGTTGCAGCAGCATGTCTGTGTTTGTCTTTCTGCATCTCTTCACCTTTCCCTCTCCATAGTGGGAGGAGCATGTAATCTGATATCTAAGTGAGCTAAATGTCTCTCAAGATGGAATTAATGGTGAATTTGGGGGTTCCAGAAAAAAAATCTAATTTCTCCACTTATCTGTCTGTCTGGGCCTTGAAAACAGATGTTGTTTATCTCATAGCCTGGTTAAGAAATCACATGCCAGCACCTTTGAAAGGTACTGTATTTTTCGCTTTATAAGACGCATTTTTTTCCCCAAATGTAGGAGGAAAATGGCTGTGTGTCTTATAAAGCGAATACTTTTATGGAAGCGCTCACTAGTATGTAATAGGTGCTGGGAGCAGGGAAACATACTCACCGTCCTACGCTGCAGCTCCGCTCCGGGTCCGACGCTCCTCTGTCTTCTCCTCCTGGTGCTGCACTGTCCTGACCGCGTTCAGCGTCAGGACGCAGTTTGCGCACTCTGACCTGACACTGCACGCAGTTAGGTGACAGTGCAGCGCCGTACCCGGAGCGGAGCCGTGGAGCAGGAGAGGTGAGAGAGGTTTTTATTTTATTGTTATGAGGCTGATGGGCTGATGTCAGGTCTGATGGGGGCATAGAGGGCTGATCTGAGGTATGATGGGGGCACAGTGGGCTGATCTGAGGTCTGATAGGGGCACTGTGGGCTGATTTGAGGTATGACAGGGGCACAGTGGTCTGATCTGAGGTATGATGGGGGCACAGTGGGCTGATCTGAGGTCTGATATGGGCACAGTGGGCTGATATGGGGGCACAGTGGTCTGATCTGAGGTATGATGGGGGCACAGTGGGCTGATCTGAGGTATGATGGGGCACAGTGGGCTGATCTGAAGTCTGATGGGGGCACAGTGGGCTGATCTGAGGTCTGATAGGGGCACAGTGGGCTGACATGGGGGCACAGTGGGCTGATCTGAGGTCTGATGGGGGCACAGTGGTCTGATCTGAGGTATGATGGGGGCACAGTGGGCTGATCTGAGGTATGATGGGGCACAGTGGGCTGATCTGAGGTCTGATGGGGGCACAGTGGGCTGATCTGAGGTCTGATAGGGGCACAGTGGGCTGATATGGGAGCAAAAGTGGGGCTGATATGGGGGCTGATGGGCTGATCTAAGGTCTGATGGGGGCTGAGTTGGCTGATATGGGGGCTGAGTGGGATGATTTGAGGTCTGATGGGGGCTGAGTGGGCTGATATCGGGGCTGAGTGGGATGATTTGAGGTCTGATGGGGCTGAGTGGGCTGATCGGAGGTCTGATGGGGGTCTGAAAGGGCTGATCTGAGGTCTGATGGGGGTCTAATGTGATGTCCTGAAATTTATGGGGGGTCTGATATGAGGTCTGATGAAAAACATTTTTTTCTTATTTTCCTACTCTAAAATCTGAGGTGCATCTTATCATCGGGTGCGTCTTATTAAGTGAAAAATACGGTATGTCTTTTGGATGACGTAAGAGCCTCATTTAAGGTCACTGTAATCTATTCAGTAGGGCATCAATGGTACAAATTGTGGAGGGTATGCTTAACAATACATCTGTAGGTGTGACATCAAGAAAAAAATGGAAGGCTTCAAATTTTAAGCTCATTTCTAAGAAAAAAAATAACAAGTTTGGGAAAAATCTTTTAGTTGAACAAGCTTATAAATAATATGAAGGAGGCCTACATCTGCTTTGTAAAATATTATAACCAGCATGTCTGTTAATTCTAGGGATGAAAGACTTCCCCAGGGAGGCAAAAAAACACTTCTGTTACCTACGTGGGCCCCCAATCTAGGTGACACAGCTACATGAACACTATCAATACTAATAAAAACAGACTGAATAATATTACCATAAAGCCACTGAACCAAGTGCTTTACAAAGACCAATATTACAAATAACACCACTATAGAACTACCACCACATAATGACTGAATATTACTATCGTACTGTTACTGAATTAAATCCACTATAGAAGACCAATATTATCACTAGAGATGAGCGAATCCTAAAAGATTCGGGGATTCGGCCCGAATCCCACCGCGGGATTCGTGGATTCGGGCCGAATCACGAATCCCATTAAAGTCTATGGGAGACCCGAATCTTTTTGCAGGGGCCAAAGGTTCTGCACAGTCAAGTTTGCCCCAACATGTGAAAACCTCAGAAAATGATGGAAACACCTTGGAAATGCATAGGAAACACCAGGGGCAGCATGTAGGGATGCCTCTGAGGCTCCCTAAGGGCTCATTCAGACGTCCGTTTGGTGTTGTCCGTGTTTTGCGGATCTGCAATTTGCGGATCCGCAAAACACGGACAGCGGCCCATGTGCAGTCCGCAATTTGCGGAACGCACATGATAGAAATGCCGTCCTGTCCGTGGATCCGGACAAGAATAGGACATGTTCTATTTTTTTCCGGACCCATGGAACGGAAGTGCGGATGCGGACGGCACACAGTGTGCCATCCGCATCTTTTGCGGCCCCATTGACTGTGAATGGGTCCGCACCTGGTCCGCACCCGGTCCGCAAATTGCGCATCGGATGCGGACGATTTTTGCGGACGTGTGAATGAGGCCTGAGGCTGATGCTGCAGGTCCCTACCTTATGTACATTTAGGTCACATGTCACTGCCAGCCAATCACTGCTGGGGAGGTATAGGGGCTGTTACATCACAGCAGGCGTTCCCACAGGCTTCCCTTTGATGCTGATTGGCTGAAAAAACCGGGCATTTCAAATTGGCAGTGACTCACGAATCTTCACAAATCCGCGCTGATTCGGGATGCCGAGCCGAAGCGGGCAAGATTCGTGCGAATCCCGAATCTTGTCGCTCCGGGTCGCTCATCACTAATTATCACCATACAACAACTATATAGTGATAGTAAAGTTACATAGGTGCTATGCAGACCGTATAAGTGAATGCGGTGCAGCAAAATCTAACAACCTGCAGTTGGTTTATGTGTTTTCTGGTTGGAGTTTACATTTCTTGTCTTTTTCATCCAGCCCAGACTAACATTCTTCTTCTTCCATCGATGACTTGTGTCTGCAGAATTTTCAGCGGATCTCTTTGGATCTTCACTGTTCCAGAATCCACCCTTGCCTTTCCCAACCAACATACATCCTGCTGATACTCCGTAGAACATGACAGTGCCTCTAGTGCAGGGGTGCACAACCTTTTTTGGTCTGGGGGCCACATTGTCACATTGCTCTATTTCAAGGTGCCGCAAATAAAAAAAATCGGCCTATTACAAAATCCAGTACAAAGTGACTGGGAAGGAATGCTCACTATCATAGTCATTCCGCCTTCATTTAGTTATATTGATTAATGGTAACCCATCCCTGATTACACAAGGAGATGTGCTGCAGAATATCCTACATCTTTCATCCTGATAAAATATGCAAATTAACCACCAAACAAGCAATTCCTTGTTTATTGAATGATCAGCTACACAGTTATACCGCCAGATATGAGACATGAGCATTCCTATGAAGACTTGTTTCCAATACTGAAGAGTTATACTTACCTGCTCCCCACCGCTCCGGTCCTTCGCACTGCCCCCCTGTGCACGGACACGGTTATACACCATTCCAGCCAATGACTGGCTGATGCTGTGATATGGCCACAAGCAGCATGTTACTTCTGAAGCCAGTCATTGACTGGAGTGGTGTATGTGACCATGGCTATGCACTGCCAGGTGTAAACAATGCAGGGACCTGAAGATGGGGGCAGCACAAAGCACCATAGCGATGGGGAGCAGGTAATTATGAATCTTCTATTTTGGGGCCATGCTGCAGGAACTTGTTAAAAATCATTTTTACCAGAAAAGTGGCAGCATTTCCTCCTTGCCTCCTATTCATAAATCAGTGCTTTTCTATCCCCAGTTATAGGCGCCCTGCAGTTACCAGTAAGCACTTTACCTTGCTAGTGGGGAGAGCGCTTATTGGTTATCACTTGAATGACCTGGCCTGAAAAGGCCTTTGTGGCCTTAATGACCAGCCACTTTTTTTTGTGATTTAGCGCACACCGTGGTTCAAACGGTTATAAATATCTTATTTGTTGGACTACCAAAATATTTTTTGCAACAAATTTTACATGACACGTAGGGCCTTATAATTTATTTTTTAGTAGTTTTATTTGGGGGAAATGTGTGTGTATATATATATATATATATATATATATATATATATATATATATATATAATATGTATAGTTTCACTTGAATGGGCCGGTGAATGGTAACGATTTTGGTTAGTGTGGGTGTTTTCTTTTTTAACTTAATTATTTTATATTTATGCTACATAATATGTCCCCCAAGAGGTCCTTAAAAGACTTGGAGGACACTATCACTGTTTTAAATTTTGCATTTTGCTTTTTATTTTTTACTGTTATTTGTATTTTATTAATATTTTATTGTATTTTTTAAATAATTGGTTTATTACTTATTTTTAAAATATATTTTTGCCACATAATATGTCCCACAAGAGCTCATAAAAAGACTGTTGGAAGACAATGAACACTTTTCCTTTTTATTTTTTATTTTATTTGTATTTTATTATTTATTCTTTCTTTTTTTAATGTCCTTTTATTGTATCTGTATTTTATTTATGTATTTATTTATTTATTTATTTATTTTTTAAATATATTTTTGCAACATAACATTTCCCCCAAGCGGTCACAAAAAGACTGTTGCGGGACAGTGTGGGACTTTTTCCTTTTTATTTTATTTTTTTTTTTCTTATAATTTTCTATTTTTTGCCATATATTTTATTTTCTTTTCTTATTTTCTTCTTTTCTTTCTATTTTATTATGTTTTTTTATTTAGTTTTTAAATTTTTTAAATAATTTTTTAACTTTTTTTAATTTATTTTTAAAACATAATTGAAAAACCTTAAACAAGACCTTTGGGAGACAATAGACTTTTTTGTGCTATTTCCACTGTAACTGGAGCAGCCTAAGGAGCCCCAGTTACAGGGAAACCTGCCTCCTGCCTCCTGCCTGCTGCCTGCTGCCTGCTGCCTGCTGCCTGCTGGGGTAGGGTGGGGGGCTTTGTACTAGGGTAGAGCTGATCAGGGTCTACTGACCCTGCAGCTCTGCGCTCCTCTGTCGCCGAGACACCCAGCGATCACGTGATCACCGGGTTCACACTGCAGAGCGCTCGTAGAGGAGAAGGCAGAAGCGCTGGTAAAGCGCTTCTGCCTTCTCCTCGGCTTACCAGCTCTCACTCACAGCTGGAGACCCGTCCTGCTCCAGTGCAGAAGCTGTATCCCTGTGCGGCGCTTCAGGCCGAAACACAGCTGATCCTGCAATCAGCTGTGTTTCTGCCCAGGAGGAAAGGGGCCACAAACCACGGCTCCTGGGGCCGCATGCGGCCCGCGGGCCGTGGGTTGTGCACCCTTGCTCTAGTGTGACCCCTGAAAAAGTAACAGTTTTCCCCTCTTTCCCTATAGACAGTAATAATGCCCTGTTATGCCCCTTTAAAACTAAAAATGCAGCAAATGCCCTCTAAAAGATAATAATGTCTGAGAGTGGACCCCTAATAAGTAAAAAAGCCCTCTTGAATGCCCCCTTAAAAAGTAATAATGTCCACCTAACTACCTCCTTAAGAGTAATAATGACACTTGATTGCCCCCTTTAAAAAGATATAATGCCCCATGTGACCCCCTAAAAAGTAACGATGCCTCTAAGTGCCACACATTGGAATAATTGCCATCTTTTTGTATACTCACCTCACTCCAATCCCCCAAACAGCGCAGTGAAGTATCCTCTTGCCTGCATAGTTGGTGTCCTGATGCAGGAGGCACAATACAATGATGTGACTGTGCTACCTTCACCAAGATGCTGACATTTTGGATGTGGTTTCGATGTTCTGGAGACATAAAGTGGCCTGCAGTCTGCAAGATGGAGAGTGGAATGGCAGGGAGCATAGGGCTCCACCACAGGTTTTAACTATTTTAGCAGTATTAAGTCATGCTCCCCGAGTCCTCACCCGATGGGCTTCTCCTTGCTTATGGATCCAAATCCACTGCCATCTCTGCACCCCCGCTAGCTAAACCCCTAGATGAAAGTATTATTGTACCAAACTAAAAAGAATATCTAATATGCAGCCCAATTTTGAACACCAGTCCCAGTAGGGGAAACTGTAGAAAGAATAGAAAAACAAAAAAAAAACAAAGAAAAATATCTTACAGGGAAGGTTCTCAAAAGTAAGCAAAAGTAAGTATAAAGTTTTAAAAAAGCAACCAAAGAAGAAGATCTTACAGGATCTTCTCAAAAATTAATGTATTTACTTTAAAATAGGGAGCACTAAAGAGGGACATGATACCTTTATTAGACTTGATCGAATCCTAAAAGATTCGGGGATTCGGTATTCGGTATTCGGCCCGAATTTTCCGCGGGATTCGTGGGTTCGAGCCGAATCACGAATCCCATTAAAGTCTATGGGAGACCCGAATCTTTTTGCAGGGGCCAAAGGTTCTGCACAGTCAAGTTTGCCCCAACATGTGAAAACCTCAGAAAAAGATGGAAACACCTTGGAAATGGATAGGAAACACCAGGGGCAGCATGTAGGGATGCCTCTGAGGCTCCCTAATTGCACCATTTTTTCTAAATCTGGCCAATAGTCTGGTGATGACCCCAAGGCAATTTTCAGGGACACGGTAATGGTGACCCACTTAAAAATGCTGCTGACAATGAACCCCTGATTGTCTGTCTTTCATAAGATTGCAGTGTCAAAGCATGGTGGTGGAGCCTCAGTATGAACTTTTTGGATGAGATTGCATGTGGTCAACGTACTCCCATAGTCACCCCTTCTCTGATGTGCCACCCAGAACATTCTCTGCCCCAATTCGCAAGACTTTTGCAGTCCTCAGTGTGCTGAACAGTGGGGATTTACCAGTGTTGTCTGAGGAGGTGGTTGGACAATGGCGAGACAGCAGTGTCGGGGGTGAGGTAGTTGAAAGTAGTGTTGCACGATATATCGAAAACTCAGTACGGTTTCGGTACCTAGTGCGGTACTGAAGCTCGATACCCGAGTTTCTTGCCGTCCGATACATAGAACATGGCGCATGCATCACTTTATTCGGTTGCCATGTTCTAATATCTGCCCGCGCTGCAGGGCCGGATTATAATTGGAGCACCTGGAGCTACTGCTCCAGGCCCCGCTCCATGATTTCATGGGGGCCCCAGTGCCCCCTCAGACCTCAGATCAGCCCACCCCAGCCACTTTAAAAAAAGCATACGCTGCGTCAGGTCATAGTGCACGCCGGCAGGGAACAACGTGGAGCGGGGAGCCTGAGGACAGCGGCGGCCAGAACAGGTAAGTATGCTTTTTTTTAAAAGTGGCTGGTGGGCTGATCTGAGGTCTGAGGGGGGCCACAAGGATGCTGGTCTGAGGGGGCACAAGACGCTGACCTGAG